>JABUQX010004324.1:50000-59646 GCA_015478945.1 Trachelipus rathkii | reverse complement strand
ACAAGAGGAGATGAATAGATGAGTATTGTTCACAGATAACCAAACGTGGCCTACCACTATGTATACAAACAGTGAAAGTATAATGTATAAAGTAATTCAAAAAGATCATGATAAACTTCTTGGGTAAACAGATAAGTGGTATATTATATAGTGCGCGATATATTAGTATGTTTTATTTATGAGTTTGTGAATAGAGATTGTAATGGGTCTTGTAGACGTGCTCGTAGGGGATGGTTTCTCAATAATATAAAAAGATTATTTTAACTACTGAATATAATGAATTAATGGGATTATAGGTGGAGTCTGTGGTACCTCATAAACATAAAAATAAGTAATATTTAACATATTGATGACAAAGTTATATATATACTAATAATCAGTGTTTAGGATAAGCTAGTAATAATAAATGACTGTTGTCTGTGACTCATATAATTAAAGAATGCTGGGGCATAGATTTTACACATATAATTATGTTGTTTACATCAGTATAAAGAGCAAGGGTAATGTTATATATATAAGTAATACTTGTATTATTAATAGCTATGTAGGTTAGCCAGTAATTATATAAGAGTATTTATAGTATGCTATACACATTTGGTAGCCCCTTTATTTTATTAAATGAAATAGAATCATAGATATGCTATGAAGTGATAGTGTCAATAATACATGAGGGCAAACTAAGGATAGATTATTTTTTATGGTTTTTAGAGGGGAAGAAGCTTATCAAATTAGCTTATATCACTTTATAAGGAAAAATATAAAATACGTTTTCTGTTATAATGATATAGTTAGATTATCTCTAATGTGGGTGAGGTGAACATGATATACTCAATAAGTATCTATATAGCAAAATATTTATACTATCTATTGATATATATATCATAGAGATACACAACTAAAATTTTTATTATTAGTAGTAATATTATCATTAAGTTATGTTTTTTTAAGAAAATTCTTTGGTAGCAAGCTTTCGGAACTTATGAGTACCAAGAAGCTTACATATCTAAAATCAATTATTCTCATTAATAAAACTCACTTAAACTTAACTTTTTTGTATACTTAGTAAAATTTTCTCTGTCTTCATAACAGTTAAGTTAGTCTTTCAGGTTTTTTGTTTAATAATACTTGAGCTTATATATATATATATATACCGAATATTTAATATATTATAATACATATTTATAATAGGTGATATATTATATATATATATAATAATTAATATTATATATATATTATTATATATTATATTATCCAGAGTATATATATATATATATATATATTATATAATATATATATATATATATAGTAGACTTTAAATATATATATATTATTATTAATAATAATATTATTATATATATATTATATTATATTATTAATATATATATATACTATATATATATACTGTATTACATTATTTATATGTATATATATGTAGTGTTAGGATAAATAAAAATAAACCCTCTAATGGTACAGATACTCTCCTAATAACACTAATCCAAACCTAAACCCAGTTGGTATTTTTGGAGGGGGGCTATTTTTTTTTATTAATATATTTTTATTTATGTGGGCTATTGAAACCGGTAGGATTATTGTATTTTTTTTTTGTATTAATAATAAAAATTTTACAAAATTTTTTATTTATAATGTATAGTATATAAATGCACATAATATATTTATATCACTATATATATATATAATTTTATGATCTTATTGAAATATAAATTAAATATCATGTTCGAATAATTTACCCAAACTCTAATAATAAATTAATAGGTAAAAATGTTTGTGTATCTACAATTTTATATATTTCAAAAATATTATTATTTAATTTTTAGTGATGAGAAGCATAAGTCACTTTATTCAATATTACAATACTGGGTGAATGAATATCATATTAGTGTGCACTTCATATTAGTATAAACTTATATATTAATAGTGTAGCTTGTATTATTACTATGTTTGTTACTTAGTGATAGTGAGTCATATATAACATATTAAATAGCATTATTTTAAACTTAATAAAATATATATTATATTATAATATTATCATATATTTTATATAGTATATATTTTATATTATAAGTATTATAAACATCTATAACCATTATAGACTACTTAACCTATATAGTATCTAATAGCGCTGGCATTATTATTCTCACTTATAATATATACTTTGTACTCTCAACTAGTATATAATAAACTATTCATGTAAGCTCATTTAAGTATGTCGTAATAATAATTAGGTATATGATTTACTCATGTATTCGATATCCTATAGTAATTGATTAGGTTTATATTAATATATTGTCTATACATATAAGCACTGGATAACGGCTAAATTAGCATAGTATTTATAAAATCAAGCTTTGTACATCGTGAGTCATATAGCCATCAGGTTTATCCTGAATAAATGTCTGAATAATTAATTATTTAATTATTAATTATATATAATATTATATAATTATATATATATATATATATATATATATATATAATATATAGGAAGACTACATAATATATTTTTAATTCTCATAGATATATATTCTATATAGATTAGTTTATGTAGTAATTGGTACGCTATATATATATATATATATATATATACCTATATACTATATATATATATTATACAGTAGATTTGTATCATCACTTATATCATATATATATATATATATAAATATATATATATCCTACATATATGACACTCACTCAGATTTATTTATGAAAAATCACAGTGATATATTAACTACTCACTAATAAAAAATATTAATTAGATATTAGTGTGAATAAATAGATAATTGTGAGTCGCTCACTCTCATTTAGAGTAAAAATAAACTCTATACAGCTCACTCTATCATATAATATATAAAGTTAGTTTATATAAAAATATCCCATATATAAGATTTTTACAATATTGATCGTCCATAGGTGAGTAGTCTCATTTCAGGCTACTGCCTCTATTTCTATGGTTATGATAAGTTTTGTGAGTTATATAGGTATACACTCATACTCACACTAGTGAGTAAGTATAATAAAATTCTATTGTAGAATTAATACACATTATATATTAATATTCATAACTTGAACTATAGGATGGTGACTATAATAACGAGCATAGAAAGGCCCTAACACTTATATAATTTATTTATTTATAAGAAAAGTCTTATGGTAAGGATTATTTTTAACTTCATAGGATGAGGCTGTAAACTTTTTATATTTTCGATTAAAGTAACTAGACATTTCTGTTTCACTCATATTTCTCATTCATTATTATTTATTTTTTGAGTAAGTCTTATTGTGATATTTTATTACAAACAAAATAAATATAAAATTTTTTTGATGTTATTTTTATTTATTTTTTTTAATAATCAAATTACTACTATATATGTGAGGTGATTTTTTAGTAATTATGAATTTATAATTTAAAATAATATGTGGAGCAGCTAGAAATATTTAGCAGAACAGTATTTTTAAAAATGATCGTAAGCAAAATACAAATAAAAACACAGTCTAAATAACAACGTAATAATCATCAAGTGATATTATAAAATCAGAGTGAAAAATTGTCGCTCTCTCTATTAGGATATAAAAAAGTTACATAGCCTCTAAGTTGTTATTAATAAATTACTTTTTCTTCTTTTATATAATATTATTATTAGATTACGATGTGTCCATGGTAAGATCTACAATATACAGGCTCCTTTACTCTCATAATATGTCAGGAGTGATATTTATGCATAAGTTTGTGTATTATGTATATAACTATCAATTGAATGAATATAAATATCTATATGTTATATGAATATTATAACAAATCTATATTTTCTACTACTAACCTGAACTAGGATGGCCCTAAAACGACACGAAATGTTAACCATCATATAATTTATTATATATATATCTATAATATATACATAAAAGTCACTTAATGGTGAGAATATAATTTTATACACTATACTTATCTCATAGAGTCTTGTAATCATTATTTTTCCTACTAAAGAGACTATATAGCGTACCATGAATTATTTCGTATTTCACTATTTATATCTTATCTCATTTAATTATTTATTATATATAGATGTTATATATATATAATAATATTTTATTCTAAAATAATATAATATAAATAATAATATAATTTTTATTAGGTTTATTTTTTTTTATATAATTAACATAATTATACTCATATATGGGTTTTTTTACTCACAATAACTATTGTATTAGAGAGCTCTCTCTAATGAGTTATAATTTATATTCCTTAAAGATAGCGGACAATTTTCGTTTTCATTTATTTCTCACATTATTATTTATTTTAGGGATAGTGTAATATCTATCTGTGTAATTATTTTCCTAAAAATTCATGTATATATATATATATATATAATATATATATATATTATATATATATAAGGGAGTAATTGTATATAATTACTATATACTATATAGTAGTGGGGTTATTATTTTTACTCAATACTTATTAGATAGAGGTACTGTAAACTTTATTTTCTAATACTACTGAGTAAAATTCTCCAATTTTCAAGCTTTTTAATACATACTCATATTCTTTTATATTATTCTTATTTATTTTAGAGTATATATATATATCTCATATTTGTGATATTTTCATAAAATAATAATCTAGGTAATAGGTGACATAACCCTCTGGTAATTCAAATTAGTACTTTAATTATAATATTATTTATTTTATATATATAATTTAATTTATTACTTATAATTATATATATAATATATATTATTATTATTAATTTATTATTATTAATTATTATTTCTCACTTTGATCATTGTTTCTATTCTCATAAATAAAATAAATTGCAATAAATTTCTTTCCCGAATAGTTGGAAGCCTAAAGAAAATTCTCAGTTTCATCAGACCCTTATCTCGATTTCTTATTCTATTCTATATATTTTATACCTATGTAATTATAATTATAAATAATATTATAAATTAATAATAAATAATTATATAAATAATATAATAATAATAATAATATAATATAATAATAATAATAATATTAAAAAATTTTATATATAATTATAATAATTAATAATTTATATAAATAATATATAATTAAATTATAATAATTATAAATAATAATTATATTATATAAGTATTTAGTATTTATAATTAAAAATATATAAAAGAATATAATTTACCATTTTTAATCATCATTATGTGTGAGTGAGGCTTAAAAATAAGTACCTACGATACATTAGCTATATCTTTGAATCCTATTTTATCCTTTTAGATATAGTGAGAAGTAATATATCTTCAATATAAATCTATTAATACCTTTTGAGCTCAAAAAATTTATTTTGAACCAGTGCTACTTAATATATGATGATATTTAGCACTCTCTTGACTTTAATTGTTTTCAATTATATATCCAAAATATTATACATTTTTTACATCACTAATTAATATATATTATATAAAGATTTGTGAGGTATACCAAATGCTAAAATATTAACCTTCCCTATTCTTTACACCATAATGTTTTTCAAGTATCAGAATAGAGGGTTATAATTTTTAATTACTGAAACGCTCTAGATACCTCAGAATACATGAGTAAACATTACTAAGTATCATTGCCTACAGTGAAACCGAATAAAATACATATATCTCTATATTATATTTTTAATATATATATATGATATTACATAATGATCATTTATTGGATCTACTTATTGTGACATAATGTCTGAGGTGTATAGATATTTCTCAATATTCTATAGAGCTATAACAAAATAATATATTTGTATGATTTGAATTTTACTTTGACTTACACTTATCTCACCTACTAACTCTCTTATATAACCTCATTCACATACTGTCTAACCTATATATCTGTAGATTATTTTCCACTGGAGTTGATTCCATCAGATGACAACTCAGTTAAGCACTACATAGCGTGTATTCAGACATTTATCTAATAGTGACTTCCGAGGTTTGGTATAACATTGGAGTAGATATTATTCCTAAAGGACTCCTTGTAACTCTCAGAGTGACACAATAAATGATATAATCTCATAAATATAAGGCTACTATTAATTTATTTATTTTGTGCACAATATTCGTCTCCTATCTCTGGATCTATTGCCATTGTATAGTGCTTTCATATTAGTGCTTCTTTCTCCCATTTTAGTTTACGTTATTTTGCATTTCGTATAATTATCACAAAATTTATAAATTATTGACTCTGATCTATAGCTTTTTAAAAGAAGTTATACAAGTGTTTCTATGGCAATATTTTATCGATACGTGATAACCCTTGAGAATTAATCTATTTGTATAGTGTGCAGTATATACGTAGTACTTATAGAGAGAGACTGAAGTGATAATCGCTCCACCATAACTCAGCTAAGATCACTCATGGAGCGGAACGAAATGGAGTCCTTAAGAGAGAGCACGTGAGAAGAGAGAGAGACACGAAAGAGATAGCAGATGTGATAGTGAGAGAGAGAGAACGAAGAAAGCACGCACGCAGGTCAAAGAGAGTAAAGTAGAGAAGAGAAGAGTTGAGAGAGTGCACGTGATGCACGAGAGAGACCAGAGTCAGAAGAAGAAGAGAGAGAAGAGAGAGAGAAGGACAGTACACAGAGTATGAGAGAGAGAGAGAGGAGAGACAGAGAGAGAGAGAAGAAAGATAAAGGAACGAGAGAAGAGCCAGATAATTAGGATTCAAAGATAGAAGATACCGAGTATGCTGTAGACGAAGAGGACGAGACTGGAAGATAGAGAGAGAGCAGAGAAGAGAGAGATCAGTAGGGTCTAAGCCACAAATCGAAAGAGATTGGCAACATTTAAATAAAATCTTTTAGATAAAATATTTAAATTATACTCAGAAGAAAATTCCAGGAGATACTTTCTCTATATGTTTCGGAGAATAATTTCTTTTTACTTGTGCATAGATTCACAGTGAGGAATATGGCGCGGGAAAATCCTATATGTGTATATTCAAACTCATTGAACAATGTTTTATATAAATGTTCTCAAAAGTGTAACACAATCAATAACAATTCTTATTCATCATATATAGTATATATTCATGTTTAATCACTATATAATGTACAACGATAACTATATAAGAAAGAGGTAATTGTCTGCATAGTGTCTTGATATTAGTGATAAAACAGCATTGAGTCACTAATAACTCTCTAATATATATGATATTTTCTGTATTTTCTAACGTTCTGCATATCATGTCTAAAACCTCTCGATCAATGTTAGCTTTCAAGTATTCAGTATTCTTATTATAATATTATATCTATATGTTGTTTTAATTTTTACAATGTGAGATTATATTAAATCTTACATATTTATTAATTTAATGATAATTAACATATAACATATTTTTCGTTATGTAGTAGATTCAGTGACGAATACTACAAAGTAATATTAGATATTAGGATAACTCCTAAAATTGCAAAGTAGTACTAGACATTAGTATTATGAATGTAATGATTTATTACTACAAAGTAGTATTAGACATTAGTAGTATGAATGTAATGGCTAATGCTACAAATTAGCATTGAACATTAGTATTATGAATGTGATGTTTATTACTACAAAGTAGTATTAGACATTAGTAGTATGAATATAATGTCTAATACTACAAAGTAGTATTAAACATTAGTGTTATGAATGTAATGTCTAATACTACATAGTAGTATTAGACATTAGAATTGTGAATATAATGTCTAATCTTACAAAGTAATATTATACATTAATATTATGAATGTAATGTTTATTACTACGAAGCAGTATTAGACATTAGTATTGTGAATGTAATGTTTAATACAACAAAGTAGTATTAGACATTAGTATTATGAATGTAATGTCTAATACTACAAAGTAGCATTTGACATTAATAATATGAATGTGTTGTCTAATATTACAAAGTGGTATTAGACATTAGTATACGAATGTAATCTTTAATACCACAAAGTAGTATTAGACATTAGTATTATGAATGTAATGTCTAAATCTACAAAGTAGAATCAAACATTAGTATAATTAATGTAATATCTAATACTACAAAGTATTATTATTATTATTATTATTATTATTATATTATTATATTATATTATATTATTATTATTATAATATTATTATACATTAATATTATGAATGTAATGCTAATTACTACAAAGTAGTATAAGCCGATAATATTATGAATGTAACGTTTAATACCACGAAGTAGTATTAGACATTAGTATTATAAATTTAATGTTTAATACAACAAAGTAGTATTAGACATTAGTATTATGAATGCAATGTCTAATACTACATAGTAGTATTAAACATTAATATTATTAATGTAATGTCTAATACAAAAAAAGTAAGGGATATACATCACATTTGTGACCCTAATATCAAATACAACTCCTTAGTATTAAACATTAGTATTTTAGTATTAGTATTAAAATTACTTTAATAACTAATAGAAGAATATACCTTAATAAAATATTAATTATAATTTATTATTTAAGCAATTTTGATTGCTAAACTAGTAATAGACGAAAGTAAATCAAAATTAAATAAATTTAAAAGTAAACGTTTTGGTAAAATACATTTAAACGATATATATATATATATATATATATATAATATATATAATATATATATATATATATATATATATATATATATATATATATATATATATATATATATATATATATATAATATATATATATATATATATATATATAGGGTATATATATTATAGATATATATTATATATGTTATATTATATATAAATATATAGTATAATATATATATATATATATATATAGTATATATATATATATATAATATATAGTATATATATATATATATATTATATATATATATATATATATATAATATATATATATATATATATATATAATAATATGATATATATATACTATATATATATAGATATATATATATATATATATATATATCAGTGGCGAGGCGTGGCATTTTTTCAGCAGTCACAGTCATCGCTAACGTTCCCGGTTCCCTATTCGACATTATATATATATATATATATATATATAGTTATATATATATATATAATATATATTATATATATATATATATATATTATATATATATATATATATATATTATAATAATATATAGATATATATATATATATATTATATAACAACCTCCTGTGGCAAACCATTCCCAAAATTAACAACTCTTATTGCTGAAAGAATCCTTTCTTATATCAAGATGGCATGCTTTCTCTAATTTGCTTGTTATGCCCGCCTGGTCTCCCGTCGTTGCTCACTATGAAGATTTAGTTGGGTCTCCTATTATCAATAGATGTAAAAATTTTGTAGAATTGTATATGCCACGTGTGAGAAAATCGCGCTTTCTACTGAAAAAACATTGGCCTAACTCCTGTGCAGGCCTCTCCTCATGAGCTCTTACCATCAAACCAGAAATCATCCTTTGCTCTACTTGCACTCTCTCTAGCATATCTAAGTCTTTCTTTAAATAACGGCCCCAAACTTGGGCAGAATACTCTATTATTGGCCTAACATAGCTATTATACAGTTTATTCATTACTTCTTTGCTCTTGTTAAACAACATTGCAATTTATTATGCCCGCATCTTATTAGCTTTATTA
>JABUQX010004324.1:7500-20000 GCA_015478945.1 Trachelipus rathkii | reverse complement strand
CAAGATGCCAGTCAAGTATTTCACTGGACTAGAAATCAGGCAACAATTCACCCATTTCTAAAGGCTACGTCATTCACTGAAAGGCAAGCACCCCAACACACACGTTTAGTGCAGGAAGGGAATTTATCCTGCTCTTCATTTGTAGCTGCCCAATCAAGAATATTTTTCCATGTAGGATGGTTCATTTCCCAGAAATTATATAGATTTTTGACAAAATTTCCTTGACGACTACATTCTTTCTCGTCTTCAGTCATCTCTCTCCACAATACACGAATGTCATCTATTAGACAGTTGCTAACAGCAATGCCAGTACGCAAGAGAACATTTAAACTTTCATCGTGAACCAATTCTTTGGCCATTAGGAAATTATCTAATATTCCTTTATGGGTAAAAAAGGAACTATTGAAAATGTTGATGCTGTAAGAAGGTTGCAAACCAAAATACAGATAATGATATTTAATCCATTGTAGCATTTGAATAGTGATAAAATGTATTAAATGCTTTGGAATATTACATTTTATTGCATCAGGTAAACTCTTTATTTTATCCATAAACTGTTTCTCAAAAATTTCTTTTAACTTTAAGACATCTTCTCGTAATTCTAAAGAAACATACCTTGGCGATAAATTTATAGTTAAAATTTTTTCTTTGACTTCAGGTTGGCAGCAAAATACAGTCACAACTTTCACAGCACACATTTCTCCAATAATTAACATCTTCAAACCAATAGAGGAAAATCCTAAAGAAAGCAAAGATGAAAAACTTTTTTGATTATGCGGTCTGAAAAACTAAAGGTTAAAAAAATCAATGAAGGTGACTACTACATGTAAAGGGGGCATCAAAAATTCACTCCACCTCCCAACTCCCTCCCGAAATTGAAAATTTTAGTAAAAAACTAAAAAAAAAAAAAAAAAAAAAAAAAAAAATATATAAAAAAGAAATATTTAAACTTTCTCTACCAAATTTTCTTACACACGTAAATAATATATATATAGTTATATATATATATCATATATATATAATATATATATATATATTAATATATAGTTATATATATATATATATTATATATATATATATAAATTATTATATATATAAATATATATACTATCATATATATATATAATATATATATATAATTATATATAATATATATATATATACTGTATATATATATATATATAATATATATTAACTATATATATCTATATATCTATATATATATAATATATATATATAATATAATATATATATATATATATATATATATATATATAATATATACTGTATATATATATATATAGATATATATATATATATATATATAATATATATATATATATTATATAATATATATATATTATAAATTATATAATATATAGTATATATATAATATAATATATAAATATATTAGGTGATTTAAAACCTCTGCGACAAACTCAGAGGGCTTGCACTAGAGCAAAACGATATAGCGAACATTTATGTTAAATAAACCTATGTGACATTTCTAAAGTTGGCGTAAGAACGACTACAGCAAATTCCGAGAAATTTAGAAATTAGATTCATACTAACGAAAACAAATACTCCGACTAATCACAAAGAAATAATATCGACTATGACGCTTTCGTCAAATTACGGACGATTTGAGGTACACTAGTTTATGTTGTGTGACGCGTCGCATTTAGGTTACCGACGATTTAGTTTACTCAATTTTAATGTGTTTGTGTGTGCGTACATGTGTGTACGCTTACGTCCTTTGGAAACACGTGGCAATACCTTACCTTGCCCAATTCATCTTTGATTCAGTACAGTGTAGTCATCGATTACGATGGAATTAACTACACTCTTCCCGAGGTTAACCGACATGAATAATGTTTACTCGGTGAGCGGCGAACGGAAAGGAACGAATGAGCGCCCCCCATTACAGAACGGTGTCCACACAAGAAACTCACCCCACCACACAATGTTTGCTTTCCTTCATCAGCGCCTTCGAGATTATGGGACCCTTCGTCCCGGTGCATTGATGGTAAGACCCGTAATACGAACAGTACAAGGACTTTGCGCCAAACGACTTCGCCCACACCCCGTGTGCCGCATTGCCCGCGTCCGGGTTGTTTCTGCCAACGGAGCCATCGATAATCCTGCATTTCATGCACATGTCTCTTGTTTACGATGAGGCGTGCTTCACACGTGATGGCTACTTCAACAGCAGAAACAGCCACATATGGGAAGAGGACAATTCCGTTACGCAATGTTCATCAGAATTTCACCAAGGCGAAAATTTTAGTTGGGAATTATCTGCTGAAACCTTCATCATTTCCACACCGTTTGGATGCGACCTGCGTACCTGCAACTACTCCCAGAACACGCATTCCGCAGCTCATGGAACGACATACCCCGTTGCGACCCGTAGAGACATGAGTCTCCAGCATTGATTGGCGCTCAAGCGCACTTCAGCCACAAGTACGGGCGCATCTAAACAGAGTCTACACTGAACAAAGGATAGGGCAGAGGGGGACCTGTGCTGAGGCCTGCAAGATCGCCCGACCTCACGCCCCTATATTATTTTCTTTGGGGGCATGTGAAGATGTTGTGTACATTAAACCAGTCAACACAAGAGAGGAACTGATTCAGCGAGTATTCACGGCGTTTGAATCCAAATCAGACACAGTGAGGGGATGTTCGGTAGAGTCCGACAGGCAATTAGCACGGCGATTTGTAACGAATGTAATTCAGGTACAGGGCAGACACTTGAACACCTTCTGTAATTTTCCCCAATAAAATGATTTCATAACAAGCTACCATTGTTTGCTTGACAACCTCGTGTCAAAACACATACGTTGTTTAACAAAATATTCTTATTGTTGCCTCTATCAACCCTACGGAGTACACAGATGTAGCACCGCACACATACATAACATTAGAATACCCAAAATCTCCGGTTACCAAGTAACGACACGTCAAAGAACATTCAAGTGGTTTACCTTCCATCATCCGTAACTTTGAAACAGAAGCGTCATACAACATAGGTTATTAACAATAAATGTCCTTGTCGTTTGCTCTATCAGCCCTCCGAGTTTGTTGCAGAGGTTTTGAATCACCCTATAAATATTATAATATATATATATATATATAAATTATATATATATAATATATATATATATATATATATATATAATATATATATATATATATATATATATATAATATATTATATATATATATTATGGGAAAAAATAGCAGTTTCAAATCATCTTTCGTTCGTTGTGTTTGCAACCAAACCAAAAGTCGCTTGCCTGAGTCAGGTGCCTGATAACAAGAATCAAGGTGACTTCTGTTTCAAGAACACAACACGTATGACGAACTTGAGAGAAGATGTATAATACATACATATACATTAGATATATATATATAAATATAATATATTATATATATATATATATATATATATTTATAGATATATATATATATATAATATATATTAATCTGCTGTCTATCCTAACCACACCTTACATAACCTAAACTTAAAGGGGATAAAGTTTGACTTAATACGCGTACGGATGCAGTTGGCAATGCAATGCAACCTAACAAGGTGGATTCACGTGCACAACAGACAAACCTAACCCGAGATTGTACAACGTTGCATGGCAATTCAACCGTAACCTGGATGAATTCACGTTTGCAGAACAAGAACCTAAAATAAATAGTTTGGCAAATAATATATATAAAGTATATATATTATATAGTATATATATATATATATATTATATATATATATAATATATATATTATATATATATATATATAATATATATATACATATATATATAATATATATAAATTATATATATATATATAAATATATATAATATATAATATATATATATACTATATTATATATATTATATATATATATATATATATATATATATATATATAATAATATATATATAATATTACATATTATATATAAATATAATAATTATATATATATATATATATATAATTATATATATTATATATATATATAATATATATAATAAATATATATACATATATATATATATATATATATATGAAATCTTACGTGAAATATTTTTACAGAGTATGAACTCTTTAATAATTACGTCAATCACATAACATATCTTAAAGGAAACTAAAAAATTAAATAACAAAATGTCATTTAAACTAAGACAACTTACTTGTTACATTTGTCAACCTTTAGTATAATATATATATATATATAGTTTATATATATATATATATATATATATATATATATATATATATATATATATAATATATAATATATATTATAGTTATATATAATGATATATATATATATATAATATATATATATATTATAATAATATATACTATAATATACTATTATATATATATATATATATATATATATATAGTTTATTGAGTTTGTTAGGCGAGGTATATGCTGTATTTTGATCAAAAAGAGTGCGTCGAGTGACTGAAGGGACTTATGGCTGTAAGAACAAAGCGTGCGTTTAGAGTGGTATTTAGAGGATGAATGGATCAAATCTTTACATACATTGAAACAAATGATGAGAAAATGAGGGAGAAGAAGAATAAAAATTGTATTAGGTTTTATGGATTGTGCCAACAGGCAATATGATTAGATTAATAGCGTAAGGTTTATGGGCAGGTGTTAGTGATATATGGTGTGTGTGGTAGGCTTCTGAATGGAGTCAAAAGTTATGTTGACATATAAGTGAAGCGTAAGTAAGAATAAAATGGTGTCAATGGTGATTGGGTTAGGATTAATAGCGGAGTAAGCCAGGGTTGTGTTATGTCTCCTTGTTATTTAATTATTATGGATGGGTGTTATGAAAGAATCCGCAGGTGGGCGATGGCAGAAATGGTGGTTAGGAATGATGGAGAATGGGAGATGAGTGGAGGTTCCCTACCTATTATATGCGAATGATTGTTCTGTGCGTGGCGAATCTGAAGAGATTGAGAGGATTGGTAGTGGTAGAGAATTTAGGCAGGGTGTGGAAAAGGAGGGGCTTTGAAAGTAAACGTGGATAGAGTAAGGTTATCGTTGTGAGTGAGGACACTCCTCAGTGTGAAGTTATGTTAGATGGTGAAGCAGCTGGAACAAGTGCCTGAGTTTAAAATATTTAGGGTATATGTTATGAAAAAGGGAACGGGACGATGCAGAGTTGTAGTAGCGAAAGTTGTTGAATGGCAGGAAGGTGGCTGCCGCAATTAAATCGTTGGTGAATGTAAATGGACTAAGTCTTGAGTGTGCTAGGTCTTACATGAGGGTATGTTGTTACCTGCTTTATTGTATAGTAGTGCGAGACTATCGTCTGGAATAAGAAATATAGATTTAAAGTTCAATGTAGTTCAGATGGACAATCTTAGCGGGCATGCTTGGTGTGGGAAGAATTGAAAAAATGAGAATGAACGTAATAAGAGAGTGGTTGTGTGTGAAGAAAGGCAGGTAAAATGAGAGAATAAAATGAAAGTATGTTGAGATGGTATCTGGTCATTATGGAAAGGATGAGATAGTCGGTTGGTTAAGCGGATGTATAGTGGCGAGTGTGTGGAACCACGGCCGAGAGACCGAAGAAAAAGTGGATTAAGCTCAGTAAACGAATGTTTTACTTTGGGGGGAATGTTTGGTAGAGAGAGAGGAAGTGCCTGTGTTATAAACAGGGAGTGAATGGCGGGGATTGGTGAGGGTATGGTTGTGGCCCACCTGGCCAAGGGATGAAACCCTACCTTTGACGATCTTACCATAGTGAGGCCGTCCATCGCTGTTCCCAATGGAAGCTTATAGGGGGATTTTCTTGATTGCCGCATGACGTTCTCACTAATTAATGCTACTGAGGGGAGGGGGCGGTAAGCTGGGCTTTCTTTTCGCACGTATTGTCATTGTCTTCTACTGCTTTTCTTTTCGATGCTCGTCACGCACACTTAACTCCCATTCTGGGAAAATTAGCAAGGAAAGATAAAGAAAGAAAGAGAAAAGACTATATAATAACTTATATATACTATATAATTATAATATTATAGAATATATATATATATATACATATATATATATATATATATAATTATATATAATATATATAATAATATATATTGTCAAACTCAACCCATATATAGTGACTCATGTAGATAACAGTGACTGATGTAGGTTACCTACAAAGCGACTCACTTTGTGTATACAGACAAACGAACAAAAGGTGATTTGAAAATGCATGTATCCATATATATATATATATATATATATATATATATATATAATATATTATATATATATAATATATATATATATTATATATATATATATATTATATATATATATATTATATATATAATATAATATATATATATATATACATAATATATTTATACATTATATTAATATATATATATATATATAATAATATAATATATTATTATATATATATATATATATATATATATATATATATATATATATATATATATATATATATATATATATATATATATATATATATATATTATATATATATATAATTTGTCGAGAATATCCTCATTCCCGCAAAATAATTGGGGATTTGCTGATGTCTATCTTTTATCATAAAATTTAAATATTTAAAGACCAAATTTCCTTTACTTAACGTGGCTAATATTCATTTTACTCTTCATTCAAAAGTTACAAAATAACGTAAAAAGAAGGCATTTTATCTAAGAAATTGGGAATAAATAATTTATAATTGAGTGTAGAATTTTGGGACTCATTTCAGTCCCTGTAAATACCCATATTATCAAAGAAGACTACAGAAATGTTTTAACAACCAAACTTGAAGTGATCATCAATTGTCCATATATTACATTATATTTGATGAAAAACTTGATCTTGCAGGCAAGTTTAGTTCCGAAATTAAATCAAAACCTACATAATAAAATTGTTTTGACAACAACTCAAATGGTAATTAAAGCTCTAAAACCTTGACAGTAGATAAATAAAAAATTAGGTTATACGAATGCTTCTATTGCAGATGTTATCTCACTTCTGTAATCGCTAAGAACATTGATATCTAGAACAATAGACATCTTAAATATTTAATAATCATGTTCTAATCAGTGATTGGTGGCAACAAAATTACACAAATGAAAGAAGCACTTATAGAAGTGAATTTGATATGATATTTGACTTATTAAAAGTTAAATATATTTTCACAGCAGCCACTTTCTTGGATCAACGCTGCTAACCATAGTTTCAATGAAAGATACTTCTTTATTAAAAAAAAAAAAAAAAAAAATTAAAGGCTCATATAGTCTACTGGTGGTAAAGCAATATTTTATTATTTTTCCAGCACCTATTTGTTGTATCACAAAAAAAATTTATTTAAATGTTATTTTATATTAATATAGCAAAAATATTCCAAATAATTACTAAAATAACTGATTTCTCTAACACAGCAGCCCTATGTATATATATTTTTCAGTTAACACCACAGCTCACGCAGATATATATATATATATATATATATATATATATATATATATATATATATATATATATATATATATATATATATATATATATATATATATATATATATATATATATATATTATATATATATAATATATCTATATATATATTTATATATTTATAGTTATATATTAATATATATATATATATATATATATAGACTATATATATATATATATATATATATATATATATATATATATATATATATATATATATATATATATATATATTATAATATATATAGGACATTATAAGTGGTTGACTCCGTTAATATTAGGTTAGGTTAATTTAGGTTAAGTTGGTTAGGATAGGTTTTAGCCGTTAGTTAGGTTGGGTTAGGTTAGGTTAAGGTTAGGATTACGTTACCCAAAAATTAAATCCTATTTACCCTAAAATATTAAAATACCGATATACATTAATTATTAATTTTCGCTCCTGGAGTCAAACCACTTATAAAAGCCTATATATAATATATATATATACTAATATATATTATATATTAAATAATAGTCAAACCCCACCAGATAGGAATTAAGGAGGTCTGTTTATATATTTTGTAATAATGTATTGTAAGAGAAGAATTTTGTATTTCTTTATGATAGTGTAAAATTAACACTAAAAAAAAAAAAATTATTATTCTCCTGGACCTGTGATTGAGGGGCCAAGGGGAAATCGCTTGATTCTTCCAGCGATTCCCCCCCACTATGGATATATGTAAATGTAAGAGTAGGATTTCCTACTCTCACTATAGCTATGTACATCTGCGATATGTGTAAACACTACTCAAAAAGAAAAAGCTTTCCTGTAAATCAAACTTTAACTGTTATTTTTGCTTTGTAAGAAATTTCTCAACGACTCTTTTTATGTAACATTTTCAAATAATGTAAGATTGAGTCACGGAGAGGGTGACGCTCAAGGGAGTGCCAGGAACAAGGTAATTTCAAATGGTGAGGTCAGTTAGATTCCCACGTTACAAGAAAAGGGATGTGTTAAAAAACCGGTACTGTCAAAGCAGGAAAATTAGGTTTTAACTGAATAATAATGTTGTGTTAACCTTTTAGAATCTTGTTATAAACAGTGAAGGGAGTATTTAATTAATTTGAACCCTAAATCACAAAGAAAGGGTTATAAATCGTCATTATATGATCTGACTCATTATTAATTGTTAAACAGACTATTGTGTTAACTGATTGCTTGAGATGAACTATTAATCATTTTAAACATTGACATCATTTTTGCCCCATTTAATTTAATTAATCCTAAGAAATAAAAATAAGAAGTAACTACTCTTTTTTTATCCACTTTACCTAACTATCATAGTTTAGAACAAAGAAATGGCGACCTCAGAGTGAACTCGAACGAACAAACATCTAATATACAAATGTAAAGTGAAAACAAACGCAAGATCATAATAAATAAATAATTAAACAGAACCAGCGAAGTGAAAAAAGTGCTGGTCAAAAAAATAAAAAATAAAAAAAAATAAAAACAATTCAAATCCCCGCAAAAAAAAGAACAGTTAAAATTTGCCCAACTCTAAAAAGAAGCACCCAATATTTGAAACAAGGAAGCAAGATGACTCTTATAACTCGGTCTGAATTCTTAAACTCCAATCCACCTACCCTTCACGATTTTCTCCAAAACGGGGGAATAGGGGAGGGAGACAACTTATCTCAATATGAACAAGGAGAGTCTTCCACTCACGAAAGCGAAATAGACCGCTTAATAGCCGCACAAGAAAAGACCACTGAAGAACTCCTTGCTCTCACTAGAACCTTCACAGACCTGATCAAAACGATATGCGAGACCTCGAAAATTTCTCCCTTCTCCGATGGCGATCAAAATTCAAGGATGAGAAGCTTCAACCGATCAACATATAGCAACGTTGCAACAGAAGCAAACACCGAAGATCTTTGTAGATTTCACAAACGATTTTTACATAAATCATTCAAATGTGAAAGTCCATACTGTGCGATGTACCCCCTACTTCCCCAAAATTTCCCTTCCCCAACGACTCAACGAGAAACTCACAATCGACGGAACCAGGGAAATGGAGAACTCGCCCGCTAAGACAAGCAGCGGGCCGGGCAGGAAGATTCGATCGCGAACATCAGGTATCATATAATAGAAATTATAACGCGCGATTGTTAATGCGTCATGATTTCATGTAGCTAGGTTGAATTACGGCCAAAGAAATTTTAATCATTATAGATTAAATAACAATTCTGATAATATTCGTTTTAGAAAATTTTAGGGGTTTTACTTATCGGGATTATTCAAGATATCCGGGGGGAGGGGGGAAATGTTTTCCGTCGACAAAGAAGATATTACACTAACGGTTTTGAAAATGCATGCAAAAACAGAACGGGGTAATTTTATTAATATAATTATGGGGCATAATAGAGTGCTTAATTATAATAATGTTCAAATGCGAGTAGGCTACCGATTATAATAATAAATATAATTAATAAAAAATCGTGGAATCATAATTGGAAATTATGAAAATTATAATTATAATAGAAAAACGACAAATTGTAATAATAGATATAAATATGTGAGAAATACTAACTGTAGATAATGAACATTGGTAGTAATAGGAATATCTTGTCAAAAATAATAATGTAATACTAATAAATAATAAGTATAATAATAATTATAAACAACGGTAATTATAAAATTATAAATAGGAACGCTTATATAAATGGATAACTTTAATAATGATGAGAATAGTAATTAAATTCGTAAACTGCTAGTAATAGAAACATTAATTACGATAACGAAATTAGGAATGATGATGTATAATGATCTTGCTATAGCCGCTATTACAGAAAATGTCTCTGGTGGGGGAGTGGTCGTTCCCCCCCATGAACCAAGTTCATTCCCCTGGTGAGGCAGGGGAAGGTACGGAGACCGAGTCTTGATTTGCGCTTTAGTTGTAACTCTTCAACATGTAGAGCACGAGGCGTTACACTAAATTCAGGTTTAGAAAATCGGAGGGCGGGAGATATTTAAACAATACTTATAAGATTGAGTTACGAGAGGGAGGAAGTACCGGTAGCGCTTGTTGATTTAGATGCCAGGCGCGAATTCAGGAAGAACGCAGGGTACTGGATTACTATTCTACCAGTAATAATGAGGATAAAGGAAATGATGATTATAACAAAAATGACAATAATAATAATAATAATAATAATAATAATAATAATAATAATAATAAAATAATAATAATAATAATAATCATAAAATAATAATAATAATAATAATAATAATAATAATAATAATAATAATAATAATAATAATAATAATAATAATAATAATAATAATAATAATAATAATAATAATAATAATAATAATAATAATAATAATAATAATAATAATAATAATAATAATAATATAATAATAATAATAAAATAATAATTTTCTGAAAGTGAGCAAGGATAACTTCTTTTTCCAAAAAAAAAATTGGTGTTAATTTTGAGGCTGCGATAACTGCCAAGAAGGCAGGTTTTGATAAGTTTTATTACATTACGGATAGGAGAAATAATAATGGTTATTTGCTAGATTCTGAAAGCTCTTTAAATTTAATACGACCTTCGGAGACAGATAGGAATGGGGGTGTGATTGGCACTGTGACAGCGGCCAACGGAACGTTGATATTTATTTATAATAAAAATTAATTAAAATCGACATTGGACTTGGGAAACTATATGAATTTTATGTATTCACTGCTGAAATCGACTTCAATATTTTAGGGTTGCCTTTACTGAAGAAATATGGGTTCATTATCGACTTTAAATACCATTACATACTCGACCCCGAGACTAACCGTAGCGTTTCAATCGATAACGAAGCTTTTGGCTTCGCACCACAAGTACGAAATTCTGTTTTACCTCTATCTCCTTTCACTTTAATTAAGTATACTTTTATCTTCTCCCTCCCTCTCTGACGTTATTGACGGAACACATTGTAAGAAACGCCTTAATGAATTATGAACAAGTAATTATGAACTCTAATAAATCTTACGGCAGGAAGATCGATGTAAATAAATTGAAGGCGGTCTAATTTTAAATAATAGAGGTTATGAAAATTCAATCAATTTTGCAATGGGATATTATAGAAATTAAGGAGTTCTGGTTATATATTTTGGAATAATGTATTGTAGAAGAAGAACCTTTGTATATCCTTATAATAGTGTCAAATTACCACTCAGAAAAAAAAAAAAGTTTTTCTGGGCTACTGTGATGAAGGGGCCAAGGAGGGGAATCGCTTGATTCTTTCCAGCGATTCCCCCACTCCGGAAATCACCACGTGTAAGAGTAGGATTTCCTACTCTCACTATAGCTATGTACATCTGCGATATGTGTAAACACTACTCAAAAAGAAAAAGCTTTCCTGTAAATCAAACTTTAACTGTTATTTTTGCTTTGTAAGAAATTTCTCAACTACTCTTTTTATGTAACATTTTCAAGTAATGTAAGATTGAGTCACGGAGAGGGTGAAACTCAAGGGAGGTAATTTCAAATGGTGAGGTCAGTTAGATTCCCACGTTACAAGAAAAGGGATGTGTTAAAAAACCGGTACTGTCAAAGCCGGAAAATTAGGTTTTAACTGAATAATAATGTTGTGTTAACCTTTTAGAATCTTGTTATAAACAGTGAAGGGAGTATTTAATTAATTTGAACCCTAAATCACAAAGAAAGGGTTATAAAGCGCCATTATATGATCTGACTCATTATTAATTGTTAAACAGACTATTGTGTTAACTGATTGCTTGAGATGAACTATTAATCATTTTAAACATTGACATCATTTTTGCCCCATTTAATTTAATTAATCTTAAGAAATAAAAATAAGAAGTAACTACTCTTTTTATCCACTGTACCTAACTATCATAGTTTAATAAAATATATATATATATATATATATATATATATATATATATATATATATATATATATATATATATA
>JABUQX010004324.1:2500-5000 GCA_015478945.1 Trachelipus rathkii | reverse complement strand
ATATTATATATATATAATATGATATAATCTATATTATATATTATATATATCTATATATAATATATAATATATATTATATATATATATATACTATACTATAATATATATATATATATTAATTATATATATATAATATATATATATATAATACTATATATATAATATTATATATATATATATATATAGATATATATATATATAATGTATTATAGTATATATATATAATATACTATTTATAATATATATATATAATAATATATTATATATATATACTTATTATATATATATATATATATATATATATATATATATATACATATAAATATACTATATATATTATTTAACCTAAAAATACCTCAGGACTAAATTTATCCAAATTTTTGGAAAAAAAAATTGAAAAATGGATCATCTTTCTAACTATTTCCCACGTCGAGTTGAAAAAAAATCGGTTTCTAAATAGCAACACGCACGCAACAGCTACCACACACACAACCACACACACACTACACCACACACACACACACACACATCACGACAAACATACACACACCCACACAAACATACACACACCACACACGCGCACGCGTATCACATGTATGTATTAAAATATTATATATATATATATATATATATAATATTATATAATATATATATATATATATAATATATATTGTAATATAACAATACATCATATATATATATATATATATATCATCAAAAATCGTACCCTAAATAATCGATATCAAATGTAAACCAGTTCAGTTATTAGTATTTTATTGATGTTATATTGCAAAAAAAAAAAAAAATAAATTGTGGTTTGAAAGTTCATTTAATGGTCCTGCTTAAAATGTCTAACCCATGTGGATTTGCATGACCATGTTCTTGGTGACTTGGTTCTGCTTGCTTGACTTGGACAGTTCTTGATAGGCCTGTGGCTTCTACCGTTCTTTTATTCTCAATGTTCTAATTTTCTAAAACGGCGTGTTGCAATTAATTACCTCTCTCTAACTCAGTTTACAAGGATAGGAATGGAAATTGAGAAATCGAAAGAAGAAAGAAGTTTTGGAAATTTGGAATTCAACATAGAAAAGGTGGTGATAATGAGGGAACATTTATTCTTAATAATTAGTGTTACTCCGTTCCCTGATAATTCTTAATAACTAGTATTACCCCTGTGCCCTGATAAAATAATTAATTGATGCTGTTTGGTTTCACAAAGACCTGACCAACGTAGAATTAAAATCTTGCGGAATATTCTCCCATTCCTCTTCGATCGCCGTCTTAAGGTCCCGTAGTGACGAAAATTTGGTTTCTTCACTGTGCCAAATAAATGAAAATTATCGAATTTAGGCTACGAACAACACCATGACGTCGAGATGATTGAAATTAAGACCCCAATCAATAAATCGCTGCAAATAGCCAACTGAATCAGCCATTTTTAATATATATATATATATATATTATTATATATATATATATCATAAAAAAAGAGTATATAAATTATATATATATATATAATATATATATATATTATATATATATATAGTAATACTATATATATATATATATATATTAGTGATATATATATATATATAACTAATATATATATATATATATATATATATATACTATATATATATATATATATATATATATATATATTATATATATATTATATATATATATATATATATATATATATATATATATATATATATATATATATATATATATATATATATATGAAAATATTAAAAAAGGGTTATGGAAATATATAAAGGCCAAAGTATTAAAATAATATATAATGTGAAAATAAAATGCTATTATTTATTTATTAATTTATTAATATAAGTCATTAAGTGTTTCCTTACAAAACATATATTAAAAATAAAATTTAAAATAACCTTAATTATTTTCATGTTCAATTTAAAATATATGTTAGAAAGTAATCCGTCTTTAAAGAAAAAAAAGTTATAGTATAAAAAGATTAAAAAAATTTGCATGGATTTAAAATAAAAAAATTACGGATGAAATTTCAGTTCAAAAATCATTAAAAGTATAACAAATTTGTTTCACACATATATGATTATATAATTTTTTTAATTGCAAATATTTTTAAAATTTTTTTAAAACGTTAAAGTTCTAGTATTAATTTTTTTAATTTTCGTCATTTTCGAAAACTATTCCATCATTACCGATATCGATATGAAACCTTATGTATTTATTTGTTTAATTTTATTATGAATTTCAAATTTTAAATCTTTTAAGATTTTAGTTTAAGTTTAAGAATCGGATGCTCAATTTGTAATAACATCATGTAAACTCTTTTTTTTCCGATGAAAGTAACAAATCTGATATGTAGTTACCCATTCGAGTAAAAAAGTCTTGTTTATATTCACTAATCAAATCCTTTTCCAACAAAAACACTCCGTATGAGAAATCAGCCTCTCCAAAGTTTTCCCTGTTTTAGGCGCTGTTTTCACAAATATCATCTCTGGTG
>JABUQX010004323.1:92500-95549 GCA_015478945.1 Trachelipus rathkii | reverse complement strand
ATATATATATATATATATATGGACATTTATAAGTTGTTGACTCCGTTAATATTAGGTTAGGTTAATTTAGGTTAAGTTTGGTTAGGTTAGGTTAGGTTAGGTTATGTTAGGTTAGGTTAGGTTAGATTAGGTTAGGTTACCCAAAAATTTAATGTATTTACCCTAAAATTATTAAAATAACGATACATTAATTATTGATTTTCGCTCCTGGAGTCAACAGCTTATAAATAGCCTATATATATATATATATATATATATATATTATATATATATATATGTATTTATATATATTATATATATATATATATATATATATATATATATATATATATATATATATATATATATATATATATATATATATATATATATATATATATATATATAGGGATTAAATTGGGTATTAGTTAATTATCTTCATCAGATATCAGATAGATTCTCGCAAAACTTTCACATTTAATATAATTAATTCGGTGGGCAATGTTCACTTTAGCGCTTCATGAAAATTTCGTCAGATGCTATTTTTTAAACCTCATGCCCATAGCCCGAAATCCCCCATGATTCAAGGGGGCTCATTACACATTCCCTTTATATATATATATATATATAGGTGGGCAAGGCATATATATATAAAATATATATATATATATATATATATATATATATATATATATATATATATATATATATATATATATATATATATATATATATATATATAAAAGGAAATTTTCAATCCTTACTTTATTAATGTAATAATAAAGTACATTAACATTAATATATTCCATTTAGTATTTTTCCTTCATTTACTGTTTGATTTTTTTATGTTTGTTCTTTGTTGAAAGTTCAAGTTTATCCAAGTTCAAAATCGAAGATGAGTTCGCATTCATTCTTACTCTGAACTCCAATAAGCAAAGATGGGGATATCTCGAAATCACTTGCGAAATCAGTTTCCAAAATCTAAGATTTTTTGGAAGTGTTTTATGATTATTGTGATTCTCCCATTTCACGCACGGTAAGTCTTTAAGATATCCCTGCCCCACGCCCTATATATATATATATATATAATTTAATATTTATATAATATGTTTAAAGAAGTTTGGCTGGTGCTCAGTTTGGTTATATATATATATATATGTATGAATATATATAAATGTACATATATACATATAATTTTTATAAGTGGGTTCTTCGATATTGTTTATAATAATAATAATAATACATGTATGTAACATTAATATTAATATTAATATTAATAATAATAATAATAATAATAATCATTCCAATAATTAATTATTGTTAATATTATTATTATTATTATTATTATTATTATTATTATTATTATTATTAATAATAATAATAATAATAATAATAATAATAATAATAATAATAATAATAATAATAATAATAATAATATGCATGTTTGAATGTATGCATACGTAAGTATTATTATTATTATTATTATTATTATTATTATTATTATTATTATTATTATTATTATTATTATTATTATTATTATTATTATTATTATTATTATTATTATTATTATTATTAAAGTGACCAGTGCGCCATATCTTTAAGGTCAAGCGTCAGTGGCACCTTTGGGGGCAGCAAGTTGCACCGTTTCTTGGAACGTTTTTTTTTGTGTGCAAGGGTAAATGAACTTCAAAAATTTGTCTCTTCATGATCCAAGTTTTTAAGATTTAAATTTTTGTTAGTCGCAAAAAAATTTAAAATAAAATAAATAATAAAATAGAAAAAAATAAAAAAATAAATGCATATATAATTGTTAGTTACAAAAAAAGAAAAGAAAAAAAGAAAATAAGATTCAATGTATATAAATTTAAAAAAAAAAAAAAAAAAAAAAAGCAAAGTATTTCAAACATTTTAAAAGCTATACGGTATCTATCTTATATTGGAATTACTGAATTCGATTCTAGGAAGATTAGTCCGTTACAGAAATTGAAATTAAAGAGGAAGATTTAGATCCAGAAAATTACTCTTATCAACAAGTTCCCAGGTTGGTTCATCATATATATATACCGATATATATATATATATATATATATATATATATATATTATTATTATATATATATATATATATATATATATATATAATATATACATATATATTATTATTATTATATATATATATTTCATATATATATATATTATATATTTATATATTATTAATTATTATATATATATTATTATTATATTATTATTATTATATATATATTATATATATTATTATATATATATTATATACATATATATATATATATATATATATATATATATATAGCATATATATATCAGCAGCAGCATATATATATATATATATATATATAAGAAGCAGGCAAGAGAGAGCCATAAAAGATTGGGGCCGTCATAGCTGCCTAGGCACGCTGAGCTAAAGGCATTAGAACAGCGGTCCAGGTAATAAAATAAAAAAAATAATATCTCAAAAACTACAATAGCTGCGAAAAGGAATATATTTTTGGAATCCTCGTAAAATATATAGAAAAATGTAAAAAAAATAAAATTTTTTTGCTCTATACGGCACACTAGGGGGCTCGACATAAGGGGGGATGTTTTCCATACCCCGTAGGGGAGGGGCGGAGGAACCCCCGCGACACCCAAATACCAAAGAGCGGGGGTTCCGGAGACCCTCCCCGGAGGGGGGGAAATAATCCTACCCCGTAGTTCCCCGGAAGGCCGAGAGACCCCGACTCCTGCCATCGGGGCGGTATACCCTTGGGTATTCTTTAGTAAAAAAAAAAAAAAATTAATAGAAAGTCTTTATTTTAACGAGAAACCAATAAAAGGTCTCTAAATAGGCCTTCTAATCATATTACTATAATTATTAGCAATAATTTTTTTTTTTTTTTTTTTTATATTTTCCTTACTAAAATTTTTCCAGCCTTTTCGCTGTAGCTATTGTAGTTTTTGAGATATAATTTTTTTTATATTTTTTTTTTTTTTTTTTTTACATTTTCTGGGCCAGCATTGGACCAGCATTCCACCAATGTATTCCGTTTTACTGT
>JABUQX010004323.1:67500-87500 GCA_015478945.1 Trachelipus rathkii | reverse complement strand
AAGGCCGTGGTGAGACCCCGACTCCCGCCATCGGTGCGGTATACACTAAGGTATTTATAAAAAAAAAAGCAAAATTTAATAGAAAGTCTATTTATTTTAACGAGAAACCAATAAAAGGTCTTTAAATAGGCCTTCTAATCATATTACTATAATTATTAACAATAATTTTTTTTTTTTTTTTTTTTTTACATTTTCCTATGTGAAATTTTACAAGGATTCCAAAAATGTATTCCTTTTCGCTGTAGCTATTGTAGTTTTTGAGATATATATATATATATATATTTTTTTTTTTTTCATTTTCCGTACTAGAATTGGACCAGCATTCCACCAATGTATTCCGTTTTACTGTAGCATTAATAGTTTTTAAGATTACATATGACGGTTATACTAAACGCTGACCTATATTTATATATATAGCAGAAAGATAGTAAAGAGAGAGTATATATATGCATATATATATAAAGAGTTTCATATATATATATATATATATATAAGTTAAGTTATATATAAATATATATATATATATATATATATGTTATATATAAATATATATATATATATATATATATATATATATATATATATATATATATATATATATATATAAATATATATATATTATATATATATATATATATATATATATATAATATATATATACATAGATATGTGTGTCATTTTTATTTAGGTGGTTATATATATATATATATATATATATATATATATATATATATATATATATATATATATATATATTGCTATATTATACATATATCATCAATAATATCAAGACCAGTAAGATTTAGCATGCGTTGGAACAGAGCGCAGAAAATATGATATCCAAGTCGAAAGAAAAGTCCAAAGCCCACCGTCCCCCTATATTTTATATGAGAGTCAATAAATAACAGAAAACCACCTTAGATGGAACATCCCTCACTATGGTATCCGTCAATGAAGGGTTCATCTCCGGGCCCAGATGGCCATAACCATGCTTCTGGTCACCGTGCCATTCACTCTATTATGCAATCTTCTTTCTCTCTCGCCGTTTCACATTTCTTTCCCCTCCAGGCATTCCCTTGCTGACTAATCCACTTTTCTTCTTGTTTGCCGGACGATCAGCAATACCACCACCATACGCCGCTTAACCAACACTCCGACCATCATCCAATATGACAGGTAAACCATTCAACGTGCTTCAATTTATCTTTTCATTTCATTCTTTTTTTCACCACATCATCCTTCTATGATGTTCATCCTCTTATTATCTCTCTCACACCTAAATTCTCTAAGATTAAACTATCTGAACACATTACCCTTTAGATCTCCATACCTCATTTCTGATCATAGTCCACCACGCAGCCAGCACACAGGTGGGTGCCTCATGTAAGAATTCCAGCGCACCAAAGATTTAGTCCTCAATGCCTCAATCCACACCAGCCACTTTCCTGTCTTCCCACAACTTTCCACCTGCATCATCCGTTCCCATTTTATCCTGATAGCATCCTCTGGGGCGTTTAAACTCAAACACCATCTTGATGCCTAAATGGCCAATATCTAACATAACTTTAGCACTGATTCACACAACCATAACTCCAATCTTACATACGTTTACTTTCTAAATCCCTCTCTCACACTACCAAGGCAAATACTTACCAATCTCTTCAGCCAATAAAAACCAAATCATCTACATACTAGCCAGGTATTGCATCCTCCAATTCTCTTCTTCCATTTCCATTATTCTGGGCCCTGCCACTGCCATAATTCTTTTCATAATTTGTTCATATATAAACAAGTAATTGTTGAGCACATTTTCAAATTTACTCCACTATTAATAATATTAAACCAATCACTTTCGGTTCGTTCTTACACACGCCACCACCTTTTGATCTCCATTCGCGCTATTACCATCACTAACACCCGCCATAGAGCTTCCCCAGCCAACTTTTCATGCCTCAGCACAGTAAATGCTGGCATTCCTTCTTTCCGCCTCATTCTTCAACATTTAGTTTCAATGTAAAGATATTTATTCAATACATTCTCTACCACCTTTCTAATGTATCTAGCCACTCAATCAGTCTCTTTCAGTCACCTGGACACAGAGGTTTTACCAAAATCAGCATATCTTCTCCCTATAACACCCTTATATAACTAATTCCCCTATAATTTTTACAGTTCCCCTCATCCTCCCTGTACTTGAAGAGAAGTGTATATATATATATATATATAGTATAGATGAAATTACTAGTGAAATGATCAAGAGCGGAGGCGATGGTGAGTGAGTGGATTTGGAAGTTGTGTGTAATAAAGCGCGTTTATAAGAGGGCATAGTTCCAAGGACTGAGGAGAGCGGTAATAGTACCCTTGTATAAGGGTAAGGGAGAAAAGGGGAACTGTAGAAATTATAGGGGAATAAGTTTATTGAGTATTGTAGGGAAGGTATATGCTGGTATTTTGGTCGAAAGAGTGCGTCGAGTGACAGGGACTGATTGGTGAAGAACAAGGTGCGTTTAGGAGTGGTAGAGGATGTGTGGATCAAATCTTTACATTGAAACAAATGATTGAGAAAATGAGGGAGAAGAAGAATAAATTGTATTTAGGTTTTATGGATTTGCAACAGGCGTATGATATGATTAATATGGAAGCTTTATGGCAGGTGTTAGTGATATATATGGTGTTGGTGGTAGGCTTCTGAAATGGAATCAAAAGTATGTATGACGATAGTGAAGCGCGTGTAAAGAATAAATGGTGTCAATGGTGATTGGTTTTGGATTAATAGTAGCGGAGCAAGACACAGGGTTGTGTTAGATGGCCTTTGTTTATTCAATTTGTATATGGATGGGGTTATGAAAGAATTTGAGGTGGGGATGGCAGGAAATGGTGTTAGAATGGTGGAGAATGGAGTTGAGTGGAGGGTGCCCTACCTATTATATGCGGATGATTTGGTTCTGTGTGGCGAATCTGAAGAGAGTTTGAGAGGATTGGTAGAGAGATTTGGCAGGGTGTGTAAAAGGAGGGGGCTTGAAAGTAAACGTGGATAAGAGTAAGGTTATGGTTATGAGTGAGGACACTCCTCAGTGTGAAGTTATGTTAGATGGTGAGCAGCTAGAACAAGTGTCTGAGTTTAAATATTTAGGGTATATGTTGGATGAGAAGGGAAACGGACGATGCAGAGTGTAGTAGGAAAGTTGTGAATGGCAGGAAGGTGGCTGGTGCAATTAAATCGTTGGTGAATGCAAAGGGACTAAGTCTTGAGTGTGCTAGGGTCTTACAGGAGGGTATGTTGTTACCTGTGTTATTGTATGGTAGTGAGACTATGGTCTGGAATAAGAAGTATAGATCTAAAGTTCAATGTGTTCAGATGGACAATCTTAGGGGTGTGCTAGGTGTGAGAAGAATTGATAAAGAGAGGAATGAACGTATTAGAGAGTGGTGTGGTGTGAAGAAAGGGGTAAATGAGAGAATAAATGAAAGTATGTTGAGATGGTTTGGTCATGTGGAAAGGATGAATGATAGTAGGTTGGTTAAGCGGATGTATAGTGGTGAGTGTGTTGGGAACCGACCGGCTGGGAGACCAAAGAAAGGGGATTGAGTCGGTGAACGAATGTCTGAAGGGGAGATAGAAATGTGAGTTTGGCAGAGGCGAGAATAAAGGTGCATGATAGGGAGAGAATGGCGGGGTTTTGTGAGGGGGCATTGTGGCCCACCTGGGCCAGGGATGAACCTCTTACATTGATGATTTACCATAGTGAGGGTCCGTCGCGGTCCCATGATGCTCTAGGTGGATTCCTTCTGTCTGTGACGAGCTCTCACTAATTAATGGTACAGAGGGGGGCGGTAAGGCAGCTTTCTTTCGACGTTTGTCATGTTCTCCTTACTGCTTTTCTTTTTCCGATGCTTGCGGCTAGCACCTTACCCCCAATCTTAAGCAAAGAGGAAGGTGAAGAAAGAAAGAAAGAAAGAGAAAGAATATATATATATATACAGTTATATATATATATATATATAGTATATATATAAATAGTATATGAAAGATATATATATAAGTATATATATATATATATATATATATGTTAATAAGGTTATATATATATTACCCCCTTACCCTTTTATATATATATATATATATATATATAGCCTTTTCGGTTTCGTGTGCCCAGTCAACAACATTGTTAAAAATGGATTTAGGAAGACTATTTTCTCGATTTCTATCTCTTTTACGTGATTTTTTGATTTTTTTTTTTTATGAAAAAAATTGACCATTTTTTGAATTATGCTGTAAAATTAGGACAGGTTATGTTAAGATAAGTTAGGTTAGGTTAAGTTGGCTAGGTAAGATTTGGTTCGGTTAGCACAAAAATAAAAAAATACCCCCCCAAAATGCCAGCCAAAAAGCCCCTTCCAAAAATACAACCTTTTATATCATCGAAATTCATCTAAAAATTACTTGAAATGCCTAGAAATAAAAAATATCGTCCTATACGTATTTTTAACAAAGATATCCACTGGGCACATTAACCAAAAAGCTTCATATATATATATATATATATATATATATATATATATATATATATATATATATATATATATATATATATATATATATATATATATATATATATATATATATATATATATATATATATATATATATAAACGTGTTAAATAAAAGTTATTATGCTTGAAGTATTTTTTCTTTCTATTATTTCCAAGTTCCGTTATTTAGGTAAATTTAAGAACAATAAATAATATTTGAAGACTAAAATTTTTATTTTATGTTTTCTTATGACAAAGGTTTCATTTACATATATATATATATATATATATATATATATATATATATATATATATATATAGCAGCAGTATATATATATATATATATATATATATAGTTATATATATAATATATATATATATATATATATATATATACAGTGTATGCGTATCCAGAAATTTTTTTCGGTGGTGGCAAAAATCGCTCTTTATATATATATATATATATATATATATATATATATATATATATATATATATATATATATATATATATATATATATATATATATATATATATATATATATATATATATATATATATATATATATATATATATATATATATATATATATATATATAAAGTAGGAAAAAAAAAAATTAAATTCCTAAGAAAAAATGGGAAGAATTTATATGAATTACTAAAATCATCTTACCTAAATTGTTAAATTTAATCGCCTGACATGAGAGTGAGTGAAGTCTGAGATAACATCTTCAATTTTTATTTCAATATTTCGATGTATGTAGAGGAGGCCAAGTCCAATAAGTCTTTCATCTCCAATAGTATTTCTCAAGTAGGTTTTCAGAAGTCTTAATGTTGAAAAGCTTTTTTCTACTGAAGCATTAAACACGGGTAAAATTGCCAGTATTTGCAACAAGATGTAAATATTTGGAAATTGTGACTGCGAACAAGAAACTAGTCCATCTATTGCGGTTTTGGGGCGACCTGTGCTGTGATGCTATTTCAACTTCCATAAATCCCATTCTGCTTTTACTAAATCTTCATTTGGGCTTTCGAGATCTTCCTTGTAAAATATTACACAATCTTTTATCTTTTCATATGGCACATTACACCCATTCGGTATGACAAATTGCAAGGAAAATTTAAAAACCTCTCTCCTAATGCTGATATTAAATCATCCAAAAATGATATAAAAATGGGTGTGCGATAATAAGTCTGTGGGTCGGAAGTAGGAATGTTGGGTCTGTATTTTTGGAATTTGTTAATTTTTGGTACAGCAATTTCAATACTCAGTTCAGATTCAGATGCGCTTACACATTCTTCAAAAATCAGCTGAAATTCTAATGTTGCATTTTCTCTGATGGTTTCAAGTTTAGTTTTAACTAATGGACTTACGAGATTTGTTCCTGACAGCGACGAATTATATAAAAATTAATTTAACTTCTGCACTTTGTATTATTAACGGATATGATACTTAAAAATTTTTAGTGTCTAGAAAATTTTGGGGGCATGGCCCTCGCCCCTAAATACGCCAACTGTATATATATATATATATATATATATATATATATATATATATATATATATATATATATATATATATATTATATATATATATATATATATATATATATATATATATATATATATATATATATATATATATATATATATATATTTATTTATTTATTTTTTTTTTTTTTTTTATTTTTTTTACAGATTACCACCACTCACGGGCTGAGCCCTTTTCAAGGAGGGGGCAGGAAATAAAATACAGGAAAGCCCACCCAGGCCTAAACCTAACGCAAATCTCTCAGGTGTGCGCAGACGTGGGTTTTAAAGAGAGGAAGATTAAATACAGTAGGAAAAACAGAAGATGGCAAGGAGTTCCACAGAGCAGAAGTGGCTGGAAAGAAGGAGGCACCACAACGAACGAGTCTGGGATTTTCAATGCTCACGCAAAATTCATGCGAGAGCATGGCACCCCTTGTATTGCGAGGGCGATGCAATGGAGGTGGAATGCGAGTGGCCAACTCCTCTGAGCATCTACCGTTGTAGTACCTATAGAAAAGAGATAGTGCGCCAACGTCACGTCGCAGAGATAGAGGGTCAAGAGAGTTAGAAAGTAGGGGACAGTTAATTAGTCTCTTAGCTTTGGACTCAACTCTATCCAATAGAAGGGTGGAGCCGGAGCCCCCCCAGATGTGAGAACAGTACTTCAAACAAGGGCGAATAAGGCCCTTATATAACTGGAGTAGCTGTGCAGAAGAAAAAATTCCCGCAACCTGAACAGAACTCCCAGTTTCTTTGAGGCCACCTTAGCAACCGTTGTGATATGAGGTTTCCAAGATAATTTTTTGTTTATGTTCAGACCAAGAATGTTTATGTTGTCAACAGGTGACTTTAGGGAACTGTTGTCGAAAAAAATAGGAAAGTTAGAGGTGTTTTTGAGAGGAGATGTAAAGTAGTTGAGTTTTCAAAAGAGTTGAATTTCACAAGGTTGTGGCGACCCCACCGGGAAATCCTTAATCCAGGTTTGCGCTATTAGAATCGGAAAAGCTGGAAGACGAGAGGCAACTTTGATGCAAAAGAGGTAGCAGATTTGAATGAGTGGAAGAATGGAGAGCTGAATCATCGGCATAAGAGTGAACAGAGTTAGAAGTACAGCTGAGGAGATCATTGATGAAAAGTAAGAATAAAGTTGGAGATAAAACAGAACCCTGAGGAACACCACAATTAACAGGAAAGGAGGAAGAAGTCGCTCCATCAACGAGTGCTGATATGGAGCGACCAGAGAGAAAACTTGACAAGAGTAAGCAAAGAGAAGGAGGAAACCCAAAGGAAGGGAGCTTAGAGAGTAGCGACGCATGCCATACTCGATCAAAAGCCTTTGATATATCGAGTGCCACCACCCAAGACTCCCCATAGTCCCTAAGGGCAGAAGACCATAAATCAGTAAGATAGGATAGTATGTCACCAGTTGACCTCGAGCGTCGAAAGCCATATTGATGATCTGAAAGAAGGGAATGAGACTCCAGATGATCCAGGAAATGAGAGTTAAGAAGAGTTCAAAGATCTTAGATAGAATACAAGTGAGAGCTATAGGACGATAGTTGGAAGGATCAGAGCGGCTGCTCTTTTTCGGGATTGGCTGGACATATGCGCGCTTCCAGCACTGAGGAAATGTACTAGTATTAAGGCACAGAGAGTAGAGTTGAACGAGGACAGGGGCCAGCTCGGAAGCACACTCCCTCAAAACACGGGGAGGAATGCCATCCGGGCCACTAGCCTTCCTGACATTCATAGATCTCAGAATCCCATGCACCCGATCATGCGTAATCGCGGGAAGAGGCATAGGAAACCTGAGAGGAGAAGAAGAAGCAGGAGGAGGGATGCCGGAATCGTCCAGGGTAGAATTAGATGAAAAAGGAGGCCGAAGAGATTGGCCTTTTCAGTAGGAGAGTTAGCTACAGAACCGTCAGAACGAATAAGTGGAGGAAAGGCAGATTTACAAAAGTTGTTAGAGATGTTTTTGGCAAGAGGCCAGAAATTTTTATCAGTGGGAGAGCCAAGTAGGTTGTCGCACTTTCTTTTAGTGAAAGCGCGCTTAGCCTGTCGAATAATAGCTCTGCAACGATTCCGAGCAGAATGGAAATTAGTAAGAGTGATAGGAGAACGAGAGTTTTTCCATGCCCGATAGGCAATGTCTCTCTCCTGAATGGAGCGAGAACATTCCCCACCGAACCATGGATTTTGTGGAGAAAAAGATTTAGTTGAAGATGGAATGAACCCGCTCATACCCTCGACGATTACGGCTCCTACCTTTTCAGCGGTGACCGAAACGTCCTCCGAGTCAAAGCAAGATTCGCTCCAAGCATAGTTTGCAAAGAAACGACGCAACGCCCCCCAATTAGCCCGATTAAAGTGCCAGAAAGTACGTTTGGGGCATGGTGGAGCTGCTGGAGAAAAAGTTTTAAAATTAAGAGCTACAAGATTGTGGTCAGAGTTACCGATAGGAGGGAAATGGTGTATTTATAACGAGAAGGAGTAGTGGTGAAACATAAATCAAGCGTGTTCAAGAATTGGTTAGGACGATCTGGTATGTGTGTAGGTTCTTTAATTAACTGTTCCAGATCGTTGAGAATACTGAATGTTTTGGCCTCCTCCCCTCCTGCATCAGTATGAGAGGAGCCCAACCACTCAGTGTGATGTACGTTGAAATCACCTAAATAGATGATCTCAGCATTTGGATGGGAAGAAGTAACAGTCTCATGAGAAGTAGTAAGATATTCAAAAAGGAGGTGAAAATCTGTTCCGTTAAGGGAGCAGTAGCAGAAACACAAGATAATGGTAGTAGTAGGGAGAAAGATTTTAAGCCACAGAACATCGAAATTAGGAGATTCAAGATTCTCAAGACGTGTTACAGGAGTGTTAATGTTTACATAGGCACAGACTCCACCATTTAGTCTGAAATTGTAGAAAAGGTTATAGTTGGAGATATTAAGTTTATTTGAAAAAGAATCCCTGGCTAGCTGGGTCTCAGACAGAAGTAAAATGTTAGGTAGAGAGTTAGCGAGGTGATATTCCACAGATTCATGATTAGCTTTCAGGCCACGAACGTTGGCGAAGTCAATAGAGAACCCCAGCCTGCGCCCACCCCTACATCTTCTCTGTCCAGTCATTCAATCAGACAGCCTCACAAACAAACACACACAATCGAACATACACAGCCCACCCAAAAAACCCACAGAATTGGGTTTTTATTAAATAAAACCAGCGCCCACACAACAAACACACACAGATCACGTACAAAAAAAGATAAAGCAAAGAAAAAAAACTCACTGAAACCTTAAAAATAAAAATTATTAAAATTTATGATTATAAAAATAGAGACAAAACCAACTAAATCAGTAATCCCATAAATATGTAAAATAAATAAAACCTTAAACGTTAAAAGTCACATACACACACTCGCACAGCTTCACTAACTTACGTACTTAAATATATATATATATATATATATATATATATATATATATATAGAATATATAATATAAAATAAAAGTTATATATTTTTATATATAAAAAAAGAAAAAAAAATAAAAAATAAATAAAGTATATATATATAAATATATATATATATATAATATATATATATATATATATATATATATATATATATATATCACGGGAACAAGCACAGTTAAACCAATGTTTGTTAGTTTTAGACTTTTTAACCTTGCTGAGCGGGCTGGCGTACGATGTGTCTTTTTGACCTCTGGGCACGAGACATAAAACTAAAACAAATATCGGTAGTGTATACAAAATCAAAATGCAGTAAATAAAAGATGTACAGCTCATCCAATTCTATAATCTTTGAAAGTTGAAAGTTTCTGCCAGTCTCCCGATTAGGTGACACCTGTATCTAAAAAACTACGATGGCTACATAAAAACAATTCATTTTTGAATTCAGCGAACATTTTAATGCTGGAGAAGAAAAAAATATTTTATTAATTATTAATAAGATAATTAAAATTATTTAAAATTAATTAAAATAATACGAATGAATAACATTGTGGAACTTCACCTGGCAGCGAGAAGGAGAGAATTTTTCTTTTTTTTTTTACTTTTTACTTGCGAATAAAAAAGAACGTTTTCTATTAGTTTTCGGTAGTTTTATATATATATATATATATATATATATATACATATTACATATGATATTATTATTACATATTATATATGCTATTATTACATATATATAGTATACATACATATATATTATATTATTATTATTATTATATTATTATGCCATTACATATATATAGGTTATATATATATATATATATATATATATATATATATATATATATATATATATATATATATATTATATATTTTTTATATATATATATATATATATATATATATATATATCTGTTATTACATATTATTATTATTATTTATATATATACATATGTATATATATACATAATATTGAAGAAAGGCTATTATTATTATATATATATATGCATATATATATATATTACATATATGTTAGGTTAGGTTATATATATATATATTATATATATATATATATATATATATATATATATATATATATATGTTAGATTTATATTATATATATATATATATGTTATATACATAAGGTTGCTACTACGTTAGGTTAGGTTAGGTTTTAGGTTAGGTTAGGCTAGGCTGGCTAGGTGCCAGGTTACAGGTTAGGTAATACAGTCAAGTTATGCTAATTCCCATTTCACAAGGCTCTTTATACTTTCGACCACTCTCCTTCAATTGTATTTGTGTGTGCTCCTGCTTCAGAATTTAATAAAACTTAATGAGTTATTAACTGTTAAGTGAATAAAATCTTTCTTTACTCATTACTGGTATTAAAAAAAAAACATTTACCTGATCCTCTTTCTATACCTCCTATGACCCATCGAATTTTCACCATTCGTCCTTTTATATTTTCGTTTTCCAAAAACTGTATTTCAATTGCAACTTATCGTACATTATATCATATTTATTATTATATAATTTTTTTTTTATCTCCCTTCATTTTATTTCTTCTTCATTTTCCGGCATTAAAATGTTCACTGATTTCAAAAATGTATTCAGTTTTTATGTAGCTATCGTAGTTTTTTAGATAGAGGTGTCACCTAATCGGGAGGCTGACCGAAAGTTATATATTGATCGGATAAGCTGTAAAAAATAAATCGTGATTTTACAAGTATGGTTTTTTATTATTATTATTATTTTTCTTCACAAAATATTGTTTAAATTTTTAGTTTTAACGAAATATCTTATAAGAATTTATAAGCAATATCAAAATTTTTATATTGGTTATAGATGATTGAAGATAAAACCATAGATAATTAATTATATTAATATAATTATATTAATTATTTTAATTATATTAATTATATTAATTATTATAATTATATTAATACACTATGCTAAAACCTTTACTTAGAATATATTGTAATTCAATTTGTAATTTCAATTATTCATGTGGCAGGAGAATTCAAAAGAATATTAAATATGGATTTTTTCATAAAAATAAATGACAAATAATATTAACATTTAGGTAGCTTAATTTCTGATAAGTTATTATTAGGTTCAATGGAGATAATTTACATTAAAGATGTACAAACCGGTTCACTACTCCGAATTTTTCACTCACACACAAAGATTATAAAAAAAGGTGGGGGGGGGGGAAGAAGAAAAACTAGACTAGATTTTATTTTCGAAGGCGCTATTTTGAGAAAGAAAAGTGACGTAATCATATGTAAAGATGCCATATTCGCAATAATGTTTATATCATTATTATTATTATTATTATTATTATTATTATTATTATTATTATTATTATTATTATACGGGAGTGATCTAGTTTTTTTTTTATATATATATATATAATCTTTGTGAATGTGTAATTCGGAGTAATGAACAAATTTGTCCATCTCTAATTAACATGAAATCATTCATCTCTATTAATGACCATAAATAAGGTAGTTATATGGTAGTTAGTCTCACGTCTCAACTGTCCAAATAGTTATCAAAGGGAGATAAAGTCTCAACTTTGATTGTAACGATTCAAGACCTCAGCAATGGAAAATTGATTCTAGTAATCTGTCATAACAGATCGTCGAAGGTAACTACTTAACTATAAAGACTGGGAAGGAACTATAGAACTATACCTATAGACTATAACTATAGAACTATAAAGACTAGGAAGGAAACCCGAATTTTTCCGTGTTATCTTGGAGGTTTTAGGTTTAAACATTACAATTTTCCTTTGCGAGTCTTCCCCAATTCCGAAATATTCATTAAAATAAAATGCGTTGAGTCAAATGCTTCTAATAAATATTATAATAATAATCAGATAAAAAAAATATTACATTTCATTTAATCATAACTTTAAATAATCATGCTTAAAAATACAATTATTCTATTATGGAAGCGGTAACTTATATATATATATATATATATATACATATATACCTTTATATATATATATATATATAATATATATTAATATATAAAATATATATTTATATATATATAAAAATATTTATATATATATATATATATATATATATATATATATATATATATATATATATATATATATATATCACTCATTTGCTGCAAAAATTAGCTCAAAATTTATATTTGTGTGTATGTGTGTTTTTTATTTGAGGAGGGGGACAGGAGGGAGAAAGGCATTTGAAGTTTTAAATTGTAATTGCAAATTATAAGGCAGGTGACAACAGAAACTAACGGGAAGGCTCTTGTGGAGAGTTTTTAAGTTGGGATATGAGATACTCTTGCAGTTAAAAGTTAAAAGAATCCAATCTCTCTCATGAGTAACTCAAAAAACGCAATTTTTGAGTTGTCTTTCCAGCAAATGAGCGATATATATATATATATATATATATATATATATATATATATATATATATATATATATATATATAGTATATATATATATATATATATATACGGTATATATATAAATATTTCTACTTATATTTATATGTATATATATATATATATATATATATATATATATATATGTAATATATATATATATAATATATATATATATATATATATATATATATAAATATATATAGCGATATCACCTTATATAATAATATATATATAGAGAGATCCTATATATATGATAATATATATATTATATATATATATATATATATATATATATATATAGCATATATATATAGCAACCTTAGCCTTGCTCCAACACTAAAACTCATTCTGGAACTTCAGCTGCTGCTGCTGCTGCTGCTAATACACCACCAGCCTTAACCTTTTTTGAAAATTTATAATTATAATAGCAACATGAACCTTAATAGCCAGCGACCTTATATATATATATAAATATATATATATATATATATATATATATATATATATATATATATATATATATATATATATATATATATATATATATATATATATATATATATATATATATATAAATAAGGTAGCTAACTATATATATATATATATAGAACTGATATATAAATATAACTAATTATATATATCAGTATATATATATATATATATATATAGCTATATGCTACTCTTATATATATATAATATATATATATATATATAGGGAGACCAGTGACCTGGTTACAAGCTGTCCAACCGCTGTTCTGCGAAAACTCCAGCTGGTTGTGCTGAGAATATTATTTCAGCTTATTTTTTATTCCTTATTTTTTTTTTTAAACTGGATTAAATATTTAATAAATTAAAGTGCATCTTATAATACCACACCAATGAAGCGCAATTTAAAGCCAAAAAAAAAAAAAAACATCAAACTATGAAACAGTTTTCAAAAATTTTGCAACACATGGCTAATTATTCTTCTAGCTCTCTTAACAGCAAAATTATTGATAAATTCCTCCTTTTATATTGTGTAGCTATGATGAACACTCATAAGAGCCAGTTCTGTTAGTCTTTGCTCCTTCGTTGAAGCGAGAAAGTTTGTTTTATATCTTTTTAGAGTAGAGAATTATCTTTCTGTAGTGGACGTTGTGAGTGAGGTAGATGCTAAAATACTTAACAACCAAAATATGACTGTTTTGATCAATTTATTTGCAAAATTCATTAAATTTTTAATAGATTTCGATGGAATGATTTTACTTAGATTGGTAAGTATTGATCTCTAGATCGCGCACGAACTTGCTCTCTAACTGGTTTGAAAAATAAAGAAGAAAAAGAATTGAAATTGCTTTTTTTTTAATTTCATTTTGCATTGATCTTGACGCAGCATTCTCATTCCTTCATTAACAGAAAGCAGTTCTGTTGCAACTTCCAAATTTCTTGAAAGTCTTTTCATCGATGTTTAAGAGAAATTCTTTTAAAACAACAATCACATTATCAATATGATTAAGGGCAGTTACTGTACATGATGTAGTACATAATGGAATAATAAAGGAAAATATAATAAAGTTGAAATCATAATTAAACTTATAACTAATTCGCTTGTGATTACAGATTTCATAAGATTTGAGGTTTTCGAAAATGGTTCAAAATCTTGATCTATTTCAAACTCCTCTAAAGTTTCAATTTACTTTAAAAATTTCTCTATAGTTCGTAACAATCCATCGTAACATTTCACCACAGCATGTTTCGCACATTAACGTTAATTTCGTCCATTTTGTTTCTGGGAAAATCTTTACTATAATTTCTATTACCTTGGTGACCTAGAATAGTGCCCAGTTTTTTTCACAGTGCCAATATAATCTATAATGTGATGCACTCCACATGAATGTGAACCGCAATGAATTTACAATGCCGCTGGATATTTTCGACAGCTTTAACACCTCTAAAACATTTCTTCATCGCTGCTACACTATCATATCGTTTGCCAATCAGAAAGTCACTATATATATTTCAACCTTAGTAGTAGGCCTATAACCTTTGCTAGAGATCCTAATTTTGTGCATTCAACAGTCACCAAACCTAAGAAATCTTCACGATCCGCAAATATATATATATATATATATATATATATATATATATATATATATATATATATATATATATATATATATATATATATATATATATATATATATATATATATATATATATATATATATACCTCTATATACTATATATAAACATATATATATTTTATATATATATGTTGCTTATATATATATAAATATAACCTTATATAACAAGCTTATTTCATATGTATATATATATATATATATATATATATATATATTTATATATATATATATATATATATATATATTATATATATATATATATATATAACTAATAACCAATAACCAGATAACATTGTGCATAGGTTCTCTTATATGAACCAATAATATATATATATGCTGTTTATATATATGACCTTATGTATATTATATATATATATACAATATATATAATATATATGCTGCTCTTTATAATATATATATATATGTGTACCAAAATGTGCTATTATATATATATATATATCATACATATATATATATATATATATATTCTAAAGATAAGTTAAACAAAGGCTTGTTTGTTAGACGGAGTAAAAAGATTACATTTCAATTTATTTATTTATTTATTCATTTATTTATTTATTTATTTATTTATATTTTGTTTTGTCAGTGCGAATAAATGAAAGTATTAAATTTAATACAAACATACTAAAGAATTTATATTTAGAAAAATCACATTAACTTACCTTTGAAAGTGCAAATATTTTGTGCATATTTTTTTTCTCGCGGACCCGTGAGAGGTGAAAAAATAATAAATAGGTGGGAGTCGGTATAATTAATAAGAACCTTTTTCTTTTTTAGGTGCAACCAACCATTTCACTTGATCGTTCCTACTCCAATAAATCCTTTATTTGTACCTCAATACGCACCATCTACGGGTGTAGAGCACAATCCTATACTCCTAAGACTGACATCAATCCCTCAGCTTTTTTATTACCTACATAATTACCCTGTAGTAGGATTACCCGGTGGCCTAGGACCTCAATACATCCGAAATGAGGAACAAGGCTTCAAACAATGGACTGAGGACACGATAGGTAAATGAAATACTACTGCTACTACTACTACTACTACTACTACTACTACTACTACTACTACTACTACTACTACTACTACTACTACTACTACTACTACTACTACTATTATTATTATTATTATTATTATTATTATTATTATTATTATTATTATTATTATTATTATTATTATTATTATTATTATTATTATTATTATTATTATTGTTATTATTGACTATTTTATTAAATCAACTAATTGTTTTGAAATTATTTAAAGTTTTAATTCGTGTGTGTGTGTATTTTGTGTGTGTGTGTGTGTGTTATTATTATTATTATTGTGTGTGTGTATTATTATTTGTGTGTGTGTTATTAAATACTACTGCTACTACTTTACTACTGGGTGGCTGGCCAGCAGCAGTGAGGCTAGTATTGATAATAATATTAATAATAATAGCTAATAGTGATAATAATAATAATAATAAAAACAATAATGGTATTGACTCAACCATATAATAATAACAATAATAATAATAATAATAATAATAATATAATATTTTAGAAAGAAGTATGCAATTGAATTTTATTAACATTAGTTTTTATGAATATTTTGTATTCAAATGTATTTAATTAATTCAAACAAAATTATATTATATATATATATATATATATATATATATATATATATATATATATATATATATATATATATATATATATATATATATATATATATATATATATATATATATATATATATGTGGGTGATGTGTGCAGTGTGTGTGTGTGTGTGTGTGTGACTTGTGTCCGATACATTAACGTATACATTCTTCCCCCTCTAAGCTATAAACCTTAAACCAAGTGATTGCCTCGTATTCATGGAGCTAAGCATATTTTTTCGAAGATTTTACCCCAATATTTTTTTTAACTACTTTGAAAATAGTCATGAAAATTGAAAAGTCATATCTGCATCAGAATTGCCAATGGTAAGTCTCCGACATCTGCATTCGAATCCGGAATATAGAAACTCGAGATTTTGCATCAGATATCGTTCTAAATCTGACATCTAATACTTCACTATTAATATTGTGTAACACAGTTGTTCAATATATATATATATATATATATATATATATATATATATATATATATATATATATATATATATATATATATATATATATATATATATATATATATATATATATATATATATATATATATATATATATATATATATATATATATATATATATATATTAGAAAGGGATTCCCCTGCTCGAACCCCCATTCAAGACTCATTTTTGTTCGAAGGAGCCGCACCAAATTTCCAACAAGATCAATGCGGCGTACCTGCAACAAGTGGTGGAAGTGAAGATGTGCCCCCAGTAAGTATAATATTTCTACTACTTCTATATAATAATAATAATAATAATAATAATAATAATAATAATAATAATAATAATAATAATAATAATAATAATAATAATAATAATAATAATAATAATAATAATAATAATAATAATAATAATAATAATAATAATAACAGTAAAAATAGCCAAAGTTAAAAAATATTATCAATATTTTGATTGTGGTGTTTTTATTTACCATTTACTTTTATCATAATGAAAAGAGATATTGCTTATTTTTTAAGTCTACCGATGGAAGGTATACTGTAGACGCGTCAGTCCATCATCGGAAATTCGAAGGTGGAGCGGTCGTTTAATACTCATTTCATAATATATTTACAATTTGAACAATAAAACCACATTTATAACAACATGATCAATAAAGCCGTATTAATAACATGAATAATATAACCACATTAATAACAACATGAACAATAAAACCATATTAATAACGAATAATAAAACCACATTAATAACAACATGAACAAATAGAGCAGCATTTAAAAACAATAAAAATCACATTTCTAACATGAACAATAAACCACATTTAATAACATGAACAATAAAATCACATTTAATAACAACATGGACAATAAAACAGCATTAATAACAACATTAACAATAAAACCACATCGATAACAACATGAACAATATAAGCACATTAATAACAACGTGAGCAATAACATCATAAACAGTAGAAAAACAATTAAACTACATTTAATAACATGAACAATAAAACCACACTAATAACAACATGAACGACAAAACCATACTTTATAACAACATGAAAAATAAAACTACATCAATAGCATCATGAACAATAAAACCACAATTAATAACATGAACAATAAGACCACACTAACAGCAACATGAACGATAAAACCACATTTAATAACAACATGAACAATAAAACCACAATTAATAACATGAACAATAAGACCACACTAACAGCAACATGAACGATAAAACCACATTTAATAACAACATGAACAATAAAACCACAATTAATAACAACATGAACAATAAAACCACATTTAATAACAACAATGAACAATAAAACCATATTTAATAGCATGAACAATAAAACCACATTAATATTTAAAGGCAACTGTCTTCAGTGTTAGAATATAATACTTCGAGCATACTAGAGGGGAATAAAACTAAAAAGGAAGATAAAACCAACCCAAATTTATATTTTATTTATTACTTTTTTTTTTTAAATTTTATTGTAAAAAATGAAAAAATTCCATGAATTATTTTAAAAGCCACTGCCACCACTCATGGTCAAAGCCATGCCCAAGAAAGGTACATAAGTACCCTTGAAATTAAGCAAAGCTCTATTTGGTTGACCCATCTAAAATGAAAATTTCAACCCTGGGGCAATGTTTGCGGTTATCAATTTTAGCAATAAGAAAATATTTGAATTTCAGTAAACCTAAATTAATAATAATAAATAATAATAATAATAATAATAATAATAATAATAATAATAATAATAATAATAATTAATAATAATAATAATAAATAATAATAATAATAATAATAATAATAATGATAATAATAATAATAATAATAATAATAATAATAATAATAATAATAATAATAATAATAATAATAATAATAATAATAATAATAATAATAATAATAATAATAATAATAATAATATTAATAATAATAATGGGCAAATGAGGATGGGTTGTGGGGAAAGAGAAAAGTGAGGAACAAAGAAATTTTTATTTAGTCGGTGACCGTTTCGTTACACAAATTGACCTTTGTGTGTGTGTGTGTGTGTGTGTGTGTGGTGTGTGTGTGTGTGTGTGTGTGTGTGTGTGTGTGTGTGTGTGTGTGTGTGTGTGTGTGTGTGTGTGTGTGTGTGAGAGGACGTGTGTGTGTGTGTGTGTGTGTGTGTGAGGGAGAGAGAGAGAGAGAGAGAGAGAGAGAGAGAGAGAGAGAGAGAGAGAGAGAGAGAGAGAGAGAGAGAGAGAGAGAGAGAGAAAACAATTGTTGCAGTTAATAATATTAAGACAGAATAATAATAATGATAATAGTAATAATAATAATAATAATAATAATAATAATAATAATAATAATAATAATAATAATAATAATAATAATAATAATAATAATAATAATAACAATAATAATAATAATAATAATAATAATAATAATAATAATAATTAATAATAATAATTTTATTTTAGAAATAATATGAAGGATAAAATAGAATAATAATAATAATAATAATAATGAATAATTAATAATAAATGGACGAAGATGTATGGAAAGATATACAGTGTATAATTAATATATATTATCATTCCTATTATTATTATTATTGATCGGCAAATAGCGTATGATTAAGTTCTTGTATTACTTTGTAATATTATTATTATATTATGTGTTGTATTATTATTATTATTATTATTATTATTATTATTATTATTATTATTATTATTATTATTATTATTATTATTATTATTATTATTAATA
>JABUQX010004323.1:45000-62500 GCA_015478945.1 Trachelipus rathkii | reverse complement strand
ACAATGGAGCACTTCCTTCTGGGTGGCCAGCCCTCAACGCCCCGTACCGCCTTCCCGCTGCGCTTCTCTTCTCATTCCTGTGGAACCGCCCAGAGAGCAGTGGCTGGCACCTGGAGGCGGTGTGGCCCCCACCTGTTATAAAGGTAGGCCAGGGCGAAATAATATATATATATATATATAACCAAATAATATATATATATCTTATATATATATATATATATATATATATATATAATATATATACTGCATATCTTTCTCTGCTCTTTACTACTCTATATATTGGAGAAAGATAGAAAAAGGGAGTGTATTCCAGATTTTACCAATGGAATACATTTAAGATCGTTCAGAGTGGTCAAATCTGGGGTCAGAGAGTTGTAGAGAGAAAGAATGCTATCTTCAGAGGAGGAGGTATGAGACTGGAGAAGTCAGAAGAGTAGTGTAAATTGTAAGAGTGATGGTTGAAGAAGAGTGAGGCAACAGTTCGATGGTTTCAAAGAGAATGGAGGGAGGGAATTAGTGAAAGTAGAAGAGTTGAGAAGTTGTAAAGCCCTAGACTCTAACTTTTAAAGAAGGAGAGCTGTGTGAGAAGAACCACCCTATATGTGTGAAACACACTCCATATAGAGGTGAACTACACCATTATAAAGAGCAAGCAACTGGGGTGGCGTGAAAATATTCTGAAGGTGGCTCAGATCACCGTGATTAGGTGATGAAGTAACACAGAGAAGGTCATGAGTGAAAAGTAGAAAAAGAGATGGGAATAGGACAGATCTCTGAGAAACACCGCTATTAATAGTTTAATGGATGAATGGTGACCGTCTAAAACACCTGCTATAGAACGACTCGAAAGGAAATCAGAGAGAGAGAGAGAGAGAGAGAGAGAGAGAGAGAGAGAGAGAGAGAGAGAGAGAGAGAGAGAGAGAGAGAGAGAGAGAGAGAGAGAGAGAGAGAGAGAGAGAGAGAGAGAGAGAGAGAGAGAGAGAGAGAGAGAGGGTTAGAAAAGGAGGAGTAGCATCGAAATTATCTAAAGTGAAATTAGTCGTAAAGGTTTGAGTGAATGAGCGAAAAGTTTAGCTTTAGCATAATATTAAACTTTAGTTGCGTCGTCGGATGATACTATGATGCAATATATGTTGCATTACTTTCTAGAGTTTGAAGAAGGCTGCAATCGGTGAAATCAGCATTCCTGTTGCTGTAAATCAGCATCCTTGTGGCTGTAAATCAGCATCCCTGTGGCTGTAAATCAGCATCCCTGTGGCTGTAGTGAATAGCAAGAGATCAAGAAAGTGTAAGGCTAAAAAGAAAATATGTCCCCCCCCCAAACAAAAGAGAAACACCTCATTTATGGGTTCTTGTTTCTCCGATGGACCATAGGACCCCTCTCGCCAAAGCAATAATAATTTCAAAGAAATAGAGCGCGGTAGACGAAGATCATTCTTGAGGAAGACTTCAAATGATAGAAAAAGGATACGGAGATAAGAAGATGATCGGAGGAACCCAAAGGCGAAAAAAGTTTGAAAGTATAAAGAAAAGGATTAAAAGTTTAGATAAGGCCAATAATGATAAGTTTATCTCCAAGAAGATAAGAAAATTGGCAATAAGCCGCTCCATCTGCTCAAGGTCATTCCGAATAGAGAAAATGAGAGCAAGTTCACAGATCATGTCTTGTGAACCAGAAGAAATCCATTGGTGGAGGTGAACATTGAAATCACCTAAAATCTAAATTGATGATCTCAGGGAAAGGAGACGAAGTGGGAATGGTGGTTTTGAGTTTAAATAGTCGAGGAATTTAGGATAGTCAGTAGAGTTGCGAGATAAATAAACAGAAAAAGTGAATTTAGTCGTAGATTTGCAAGAGAAGCAAGCCACAAAGTAAAAAATAGAGAAGACTCCAAAATAGAACAAAGTCGTTGCGCACATATGTACAACAACTGCCTTAGGCTGAATATTGAGGAGAGAAACAGTAGGAGAGAACATAATAGGGTTTGCTGCGGGAGCGCTCAGCCACCTGAGGAGTTCCATTTAAGAACAATAGGTGAGGTCTAGATGAAGAGAGGAAGAGAGGTGGTGTTCAACAAAAGAAGAAAAGATGTGGTGTTCAACAAAGGGGAAATTAGAATTAAGACCATTGGTCTTGTAGAAATTGATGAAAAAAGAAGACCGTGTACCAGACTAAGTATGTGGCAAAGTAATGGTGGCACCAACCCCATAACTGGAGGTTGACAACTCCACAAGTGATGATGGGATGAGAAGTGAACGAGGCGCATTGTTTTAATGCCACGCCTCCAAGCACCTCCTAGGCAAATTTAAGTTTCGCCATTTTACTTGTTTAAGAGATTAATGTTCGAGCATGTGCTTGTGAGTATTTGGGGGATATGTGAAAAAGGAGGAGGGTGATGGGGGTCAGAACGCTCCAGATTAAGGTCGAGAGTAGGCTTGAAATACACTCTGAGAAGGTGAAACGCGAAAAGGACCAGAGAGCAACGGAATGCAGAGGGATGTACCAGTCAAACCTAACACTCTGTGGGCTTTGCTCAATGGGGGTATTAACATCGTTTCGGTAGGCACAACGTCCTCCCCATATATATATATATATATATATATATATATACTTAACTATATATATATAGCTCATACTATAAGATATATATATAATATATATATATATATATATATATATATATATATATATATATATCATGAATAGATAGTATGAAGCTACATTTTGCATTATTAATAAATGTTTAAAGTTGTTAGATAAATAGTACGTGCATAAATAAATAAACAAATAAATAAATAAAGAAATAAATTCTATTTTCTTTAAAATAGGAGAAATTATAGAATGTTAAAAGCTAAGTTTCTCAATTGTTAAACCGTTTGGTATACCGTTATAACTTAAAGATATAATTTCAGATGTGGGAAGTCCATTCATTCTAGAAAACAAGATAACTTATGGAATAGAAACTGAAAACAGAGAAGCACCTTGGCAAGTTGCGATATTCATCAAAGGCAAATTTCATTGCGGTGCTTCCTTGATAGGAGTACGTCACGTTCTAACCGCAGCTCATTGTGTCACTGCGTAAGTTATTTAATTAACAAAAAAAGATCTTGTTAGAAAACGATTTTTGAAAATTCATTTATCTTTCAGAGTTTGTATTTTGATTATGTGAAATTCATCCTTCCGTTATAAATAAATATTTGCAAGCTTAATAATTATTTACAATTAATTAATTAATAAATTATTTATAAGTTTAGCTTCATTAACCTTATTAGATTATAAAATCTATTTTTAAATATATAGTAAATCACAAGCTAAAACTTCAATGATAACTAGTGACATAGTTTTATGCTTAAAATTATAGTTTATTACAAATGTAGGATGTTTAGTGAAACTAGTTATTGATGCTGGAATGTGTTGTGATGAAAAAAAAATCAAAGGGCTGTCCCTAAATTACATAGCATAGATTTAGGGCATTTATAAGTTTATAACTCTCTTCTCTCCCTTGTAACGTGCCTGTAACACATGTTCATAACCCACCACTGATAATTACGTAGTACTATGCAACAAGCACCTCCCCCCCCCTCCTTTCAATTTCAAAAAGTTAAAATAAAGCATTGAGAGAGAGTGTGTGTGTGTGAGTGTGAGAGAGAGAGAGAGAGAGAGAGAGAGAGAGAGAGAGAGAGAGAGAGAGAGAGAGAGAGAATTTTCTATTTGCTCTTATAATAAATGTAATCTTATAAAACATCTCACTTTGATGCTTTGAAGGGTTTCGTAACGCTAGAAATAAGACCCACATATACCCTTTTGTAACACTTCATAACGCTATCAAAGACCTCCCATCCCCTCTTCCGGTGTTACGTAATTTAAAATTAGTTATTTTAATCACATCAATGAGAGCTCTGAGGTATTAAATCATGGTCTGTTTAGGTCAAATTTAATATTTCACTTTTACAAACCCTAAACAAAATATATAGAAATAAATTTTCAACCATAAAAGTCGATTTATTGATTTCATGTGATTTTAATATCTTATATTAAAGAATCGATGAAGTAATTTGCAAATCGACACTTAACGAATAATTTTTTATTAATATCAACAGATACAAGACTAGGCCTCATATTTTGGAACTGAGCATCGGAGACTGGGATTTAGCGACTACGGAGGATGGCCAGAATGTGGAAGCGATAGTTAAAAAAATTACTGCGCATAAGGATTTTAATTTTTTCGATCTACAGAATGATATTGCTATCTTAGAACTAAAGGACAAGGTTGAATTTAATGACAGAATTAGACCTATTTGTATTCCTCCAGCTGGTAATCAGAAAACATAGTGACGTACATTTCTTGCTGAACCTGTAATAACTTAATTTATATAGAGCTAATTTTATTATATATTTTTTTTACACTTTACATTGTTAATTCAGGATTTACTTTATTGATTGTATTTAATATTGGTATAAGATCATTTTAAAATAATTTGATGCTTACACTTTTCCTCGTACACTCGAGTCTTTCCATGAATCATTCTTCTTTTTATTAATGATACTTCTGAAGACGCAAGGCCCCTTCGCAGCAAAAAAAAAAAAAAACCTTAAACATTTAAATTTGGGTATTATTAATCTCTGCGTACATACACATGCTCTCCAAACATAACAAAGGTACCATCTTTTTTGAATACCTGATTACTTCTCACGAGACGGTTACATTTTAATATCTAAATGTTGACATCCTCTTTTTAAGGAATTTCAACGTACACAACACTAAATGGGTGGGATCCCTTCATAACGGTATAAGTAGGAAGGAGATCGCATCATTCAATAATATTAACGAGCTGGGACAATTGGTTATGTAACCTACAAATATTCCGCGTCGTTCTAACCAATTCTTGAACACACTTGACCTATGCTTCATGCTATAAATACACAATTTCCCTCTTATTGGTAACTCTGACATCAATCTTATATTTCTTAATTATAGTACTTTCAATCTTGCAGTTCCATCCTCCCCTAAATGTATCTTCTAGCACCTTAACGTACTTGCTGAGGGGCTTTGAGAAGTCTCGACGCTAACTATCCTTGGAATGACTACTGTTTTTACACTAGAAAAGCTTCGGTAACTGCTAAAAGGGTGGGTTCGTTATCATGAATGGAATGAGCAGATTCATTCCATCTTCAACTAAATCTTCCCATCATCAAAATTCATGACTCTATCGAGCTTGTTCTTGTTCCATCCAAGCTACAGTAGTTGCAATGCGTGTACGGTGTGGGCAAACGCTCGTTCTCCAACCATTCTTGCTAATTTTCATTCAGTTAGGAACTGTTGCAGACATATTATTCGATGAACTATGAGGAGGTTAGCTGACCTTCTTCATTCTCCTACTGACAAAAAATGTTTAGACTCTTATTAATATTATGTAGAACAACTTCTATAATTCTGTCATTCCTCTTATTTGCTATGATGGATCTGTAACTAACACTTCTGCTGAAAATTCAAATCTTTTCAAACTTTTTTTTTTAATAATAATTCCGTCATAGATAACTCTGTCATTACCCCTCCTACTCCTTCTTCTATGAAGTGTCCCACGTCTTTACCCGAGATTACATATGATCGGGTTTTTTGAATCTTGACCTCCATGAACGTGAAGAGGGCAAGTGTCCAGGATGTTATTTCTTCCTGTGTTTTCAAGGAGTATGCATCTAAGTTGGCACCTGTTCTCGTTCAATTCTACACTGTATGCCTGAACAAAAATACCTTTCTTCAGTGTTGGAAGAATGCAAATGTCCAGGTTGTTCCAAGAATAATATTATTATTCTTAATATCATCCTGTGGATCTTACAAGTATTTTATTCTATTTAAGGTATTTGAATCTCTAAACTTTTATTCCCTGGATCATCTGAATTCACATTTTATTGTCTTCTGACATTACAACTCGTGAAATACTTTCCAGTGTGAAAATCCACATTCAAATCCAATCCCCAAAAGTCTTCATTTTAACATTTTATGAATTATTTATCCTCATAGAGAGCTACATTAAAAAAAAACTAATCATAATTTATATTTTTAAGATTTAAAAATAGGAGACGTTCCAATAACAAACACCGGTAATTGGGGAAGAAATATTTAATATTTTTTACTTTAAAGATAGGTTTTCACAACTAATTAAATATTTGGGTACCATAAAAACAGAATATATTGAAATTTCATTAAAAACGTCATGTTAAGACACCTAAAACAATTTAATATTTTAAATTCTCGTTTCTCTGCTTTTTGATAATTGCATTTCGAGATGCAACACTCTTCTTTTTTCAAAATGCTGAAGAAATAACCAAAGTTCTGTGTTAAATTCTCAATTTACTTTTAAGGAACAACCAACAATCACCGGATGGGGAAGAAATGAGAGAAACAAACTCGTAATTTTAAGAGTTCTACATTCGGTAAATGATGGAAATTATTAAACAGGGTGTCAAAGCGTAATTAAATTAGAAAGGTTTGAAAATTTTTTAATTAAGGACTCAGGTATATTCCACAACTAATCGAAATATTTGGCTATATAAAAACAAAATATTGAAATTATCATTTAAAAAATGTAAATTTAAGAGGAAATTCTTTAAAAACAATTAGATAATTCTCTTTTCTGCTTTTGGAAATTGCATTTCAAGCAAACACATTATTTTTTCAAATGACTCGAAAATACCGTTAAAAATCATTTTACAGATTTACAGCTCTGAATCATTTTAAATGTTGAAATTTTAGGAAAACCCGTACTTTTTTAAGAGTTCTATAACTTTCTGTACTATGTGAAAATTTAAGAAAATAGCGTAATTTTTTAAAAATTAAACTTAATTTTTTTTTAAAATCTAAAACAGGATTTCGATCCTATGAAGGAAAAAATATTTATTATATAAAAGTAACAACATTTTAACACATTTCATTTTAAAGCAAAGATCAATAAGACACCTATAACTATTAATAATTCCGCTTTTCTGCTTTTTGAAATTTGCATTTCAAATGAAAAAAACATTATTTGTTCAAAATGCTGAAATACGCGTTTAAAACTCAATATTTCAAGATTTAACAAATAATTTCAAAAATGTTTGAAAATTTAGAATTTTATGTCTGCTAACTTTTAAGAGGTTCTCTAGAATTTTGTAATGTGAAAATTTAAATGAGAATTAGCGTATTTTTTAGAAAGTAAAAATTTTTTTAAAATTAAAACAGGTATTTTACACAACTAAGTTGAACATAATTTGGTACAGTCAAAAACAATATTAAATATGGAAATTTATCATTAAACAAATCGTCCCTAATTTAACACATCCTAAACTATAATAAATTTCACTTTTCTGCTTTTCGAAATTGCATTTCAATGAACACACCATATTTTTGTTCAATATGCACACTTCGAGGAAGACGTGTTCATATTGGAGTGACTAATTTCTAATCTCTCTCGAATTTCAAATTGTTGAAAAGAAAACATTGTTATTTCCAATGCATCAGATCTATATCCCTTTATATTTTTGCATACGACATTCGAAAATTTTAAAGAAAAAGCAAAGTTTTTCCAATTAATTTAATTAAAATAATATTACTAATCAAGATGGGATATGGAAACTACCAGAGTTTCAATGTGTTAAAGTCATAAGAAGCTGGTAACATGGAAAAAGAAAGAGTGTTTCAAAGTTGGGCTGCGAAATTATTGTAAGGAATCTGCACTTTCAATCGGATCTGCACCAATTCATCTTTCTTGAAAACTTGCTTGAGAAAAATAACCGAATTTTTAAACGACAACTAGTACAATTTAAAGATTAACTAGGCAAATAATTCCTCTATTAAGTTGAAAGCATTTTAGGCAAAATTAGAAACTTTAACAGTGCTAAAGTTGGGCATGCGAAAGTTTAAGCAAAAGCGTAATATTAGAAGTTAAAATTTTTTATTAAAACAGGTTTTCAGCAATATTACTACAAATATTCGGTAATAATAAATAAATTAGAAACAGAAATAAATTGAAAATTTCAGTACAATCAACAGTAACCATTTTGTACCACTAAGAACAATTAAAAAATTCTCTTTTTCTGCTTTTTGAATGCATTATCAATGAAAACATTATATTTGTTCAAATAGCCGAAAATACCGCTTAAACAACTCAAGTTTTAAGGAGGATTTAACTCGAAATAATTTTAATGTTGAAATTTAGGGAAAAAATTGTACCTTTTAAAGTCTACTACAATTTGGTAAGTGCAAATTTAAGAAAAGTCGTAATTTACGAAGTTAAAATTTTTTACTAAAAAACAGGTTTTCAACAACTATGAAATATTTGGTATAAAAAACGAACTATATTGAAAAGTATCATTAAACGCCAGACGTATCGATGTGAGAGTCGTACAATTGTAAGACAACCTAGCAGAATGCTCTTAAAACGTCAGAATTGGACATTTTCTGTTTTTGGAGGCTCACATAGCATCTAATCATGAAAAAGACATTTCATTATGTTCATAGCTAGAATCAAACGGTTAAAACAACGTCAAATTAATTGAAGATTCTATGCCATACGCAATTTAGAAGTTTCAATTGTTGAAAAATTAATCAGAACTAAAAAATAATTGCGTGTCGCACTGCATTTTAGAGGTTCTACAGGTAAATTTGATAATGTGAAAAATTTAATGAAAAAGGCGTAAGTTTAAGAAGGTATGAATTAATGTATTGGTTATTAATCATTACACGGTTTTGTGGACTAACATTTCCAGATTGAACATATTCATTGAGATAATTTTATGATTGGTGAAATTAGTTGACAAGTTTTTCATTAAATTAAACGTCAATTATTAAGACACCCGGACGCTCGGGCGAGGGTGGGCGTAGTGGCTGGCACTGTGGGCTTTAAAAATTTTACGGAATATTTTGCATTTTTAATTTAATGAGGAAGTCCTCTGTTTAGGACATAACTCTATTAATAAATTCACTTTTCTGCTTTTTGAAATTGCATTTCAATGAAACACATTATTTTTTCAAATGCTGAAAATACCGTTAAAAACTCAATTTTAAGATTTACCAAATAATTTCAAATGTTGAAATTTAGGAAAAATCGTACTTTTAAGAGTTCTAAATTTGTAATGTGAAAATTTAAGAAAAAGCGTAATTTTAGAAGTTAAATTTTTTTTATTAAAACAGGTTTTCACATTAAAAAATAAGTTATTGTATGAAAAGTAGTTTTGGAAAATTTTCATTAAGCAATGAGCAATTCAGAAAACTAAAACTATCACTGAGTCACTTTTCTGCTTTTTTTGCAATAGCACACAATGAAACAGATGCGATTTTTCAAAAGTTAAAAAACCATTAAAAACTATATTTTAAAAATTAAACAAAATAATTTCTATAGTTAAAATAACCAAAAAATCTTATTTTAAGAGTTTCTAATTCTTTTTTCTGAAAAGAAAAAGCGTAATTTTAGAAGTTAAAATTTTTTATTAAAACAGGTTTTCACAACTAATGAAATATTTGGTATATAAAAACAAATATTAAAATTTCATTAAAAACCGTCAATTTAAGACACCTAAAACTATTAATAAATTCACTTTTCTGCTTTTTGAAATTGCATTTCAATGAAACACATTATTTTTTCAAATGCTGAAAATACCGTTAAACTAAAACAATTTTAAGATTTAACAAATAATTTCAAATGTTGAAATTTAGGAAAAATCGTACTTTTAAGAGTTCTAAATTTGTAATGTGAAAATTTAAGAAAAAGCGTAATTTTAGAAGTTAAATTTTTTATTAAAACAGGTTTTCACAACTAATGAAATATTTGGTATATAAAAACAAATATTGAAATTTCATTAAAAAACGTCAATTTAAGACACCTAAAATAATTAATAAATTCTCTTTCCTGCTTTTTGAAATTGTATTTCAATGAAACACATTATTTGGTATATAAAAACAAATATTGAAATTTCATTAAAAAACTCAATTTTAAGGATTAACCAAATAATTGCAAGGGTTGAAATTTATGGAAAAAATCCGTACTGTTTAAGAGTTGCTAGGGGAATTTGTAAATGGGCCTGCTGAAAATTTAGTAAAAAGCCGTAATTGGTGTAGCAAAATAAAAGTTCAGATTATATTTTTATTAAACGAGGTTTTCAAAACTAATGAAAAATCATTTGGATTTAATAAAACAATATTGGAATTAGGAAAGGAAGGATTTCATTCAAATAAAAACGTGCAAATTTAAGATCATTAGTTATCTATAACTATTGAATATATCTTCCACAGTTCTTCAGGAATCTCCTTGTAAGGAATTAGAACATTTTGTCAATGAAAATTTACAACGGATTAATTCTTTTTCACAACTCACAATAATGCTTCCGAAAATACCACCGTTAAAAACTCAATTTTAAGATTTAACCAAATAAATTTTTCAAAATGTTGGAACGTTAGGAAAAATCGTACTTTTATAAGTTCCAAAAACAATTTGTAATGAATAAAAAATTTTAAGATAAAAGCGTACTATAGATGTTACATAATAAATAGTATTACTAAAAACGGTTTTCACAACTTAATGAAATATTTGGTTATATTATTTTAAAACAATATTGAAATTTTTCATTAAAAAACGTCGAATTAAGACATGAGATTACAACCTATTAATAAATTTCACTTTTCTGCTTTTTGAATAGCAATTTTTCAATGATAGACATATTATGCTCTGTTTAGTTCAAGATGCTTGAAAATACCGCTGATTAATAACTGCAATTTAGATTTTACAAATAATTTCAAATGTGAAAATTTTAGAAAAATCGTAACTTTAAGAGTTCTAAATTTTAAGTGAAATGTGAACAAATTTACAGAATTAAAAAACGTAACTTATACAGGTTAGAACTTTTCTCATTTGACAGATAGCTTAAACGAATGAAATAAATGGTAATAAAAAACATAAATATTGAAAATTTCATTAAAAAACGTCAATTTAAGACACCTAAAACTATTAATAAATTCACTTTTCTGCTTTTTGAAATTGCATTTCAATGAAACACATTATTTTTTCAAATGCTGAAAATACCGTTAAAAACTCAATTTTAAGATTTACCAAATAATTTCAAATGTTGAAATTTAGGAAAAATCGTAGGCGGCAGACATCAGTTAATTCTGTAAAATGTGAAAATTTATGCCATTTCTTGTTTACAAGTTAGAATTTTTATTAAAACAGGTTTTCAACAACTAATCTAAAATATTTGGTATATTAAAAAACAATATTTAAATTTCATCAATAAAAAATGTAAATTTAAGCCACCTTAAAAAATTAATAAATTCTCTTTTTCTGCTTTTTGAAAATGTATTTCAATGTCAGACTTAAATTATTTTTTCAAATGCTGAAAATACCGTTAAAAACTCAATTTTAAGATTTAACAAATAATTTTAAATGTTGAAATTTAGGGAAAATCGTACTTTTAAGAGTTCTAAATTTGTAATGTGAAAATTTAAGAAAAAGCGTAATTTTAGAAGTTAAAATTTTTTACTAAACAGGTTTTCACACCTATTAGTAACTCTGATAACAGTCTTGTAGCTCTTTATTATAACACTTTCCCTCCAGCAGCTCCACAATGCTCCAAATGTACTTTCTGGAAATTTAATCGGGCTAATTGGGTGACATTGCGTCACAGACTCGGAGGAGGCTTTGGTGATTGCAGAAAAAGTAGTGCACGTAATCACCGAGGGAATGAGGAGGTTCTTTATATATTTTACTGAATCTTTTTCTCCTCAAAATTTTTGGTTCAATGGCACCTGTTTTCTCATGCTTTTAAAACTAGAGAGAATACCTATCGGAAATGGAAAAAACCCTCCTTCTCCTATCACTCTTGCTAATTTTGGTTCAACTTGGAATCGTTTTAGGAACATTATTCGTCAGACTAAGCGTACTTTCACTAGAAAGAAGTGCGCTGCCCTCCATTGACTTCCTACTGATAAAAATTTATGGCCTCTTGCCAATATTATCTCTAATAACTACTGTAAATCTGCTTTTCCTCCTCTTATTTGCTCTGATGAATCTGTAGGCAATACTCCATTTGAAAAGGCTAATTTCTTCGGCCTCCTTTTATCATCTGATTCCACCCTGGACGATTCCGGCAACCTCCCTCCTATTTAGGTGTTCCATTACTCCGCCTTTGATTCCATATGATCGGGTGCATGATGAGATCCTGAGATCTATGAACGTTAGTAAGACCTTCTTCTCCGTGTTTTTAGAAAGGGTACTTCCGAGCTGGCGCCTGTCCCCGTTTATCTATACTCTCTAAGCCTTAATTCTAACACTTTTCCTTAGTGCTGGAAGCGCGTTTATGTTCAGCCGATCCCGAAGAAGGCTAGCCGTTCTGAAACTTCTAAGAGTATCGCCCAATAGCTCTCAATTTTACTATTTTTAAATCTTTCAAACTCTCCTTAAGTCTTATTTCCTGGATCATCTGGAATCTCATTCCCTCCTTTCAGATCACCAGTATGGTTTCCGATGTTGGAGGTCAACTTGTGGCATTCTTTCCTATATCATTAATTTATGGTCTTCGTCCCTTATAAACTTAGGCTAGTCGTGTGTGGTGGCGCTTGAACTAAAGGGACGTTTTTTTTCAAATTCGTTTTTCTCAAGAAAAAAAACATGGTTCATTTTTATGTCGTTTTCGTTTTTTTCAGTTTTTTTTTGTTTCTTTTTCATTTAAATGTATTTTAAAAAATATAAAGGAGGCTAATATGATATTACACTTGAAGTATTTTGCATTTTTTCAAAATATCTGATTACTTTTGAAAATTTAAACCCGAATCAGAGTTTTCAGATTCTACACCTTCCAATTTGCTTATATTTTCAATCAATTGTTTTGGGTTTTACAAATTTCAGTAAGGTTGTAGTTACAGCTGCTGTTTTGTAGGCTTTCTACTTACTAAATTTAAACTATGTATTTTACATTGGTATCATAAAATTAATATGTAATTTAAATTTTAAATTATAATCGTAATTGATATTATATAGATGAAGTCTGAACTGACAAATCAAAAAAGTGACTTCTAAGGGATGAAGATTGTGACATGACTATGATAACAAATATTTGATTATAATGATAGTAAAATTTGACTATGGCGCAAGATGTAAATGAAGGAAAATAAGTGACTGACTAAAAATTAAAATAGTTTTGGCTTTGGATATATCAACTTTGATTCACGAGTGTTTAGATGTTTTAGGCAAAATTTCTTCAGGCCTGTTCACCTATAACTGAAAATGTAGCAGACTCCCCAGAACACAGTCACTACGGAGTACTGCTAACTGTGCTCGGTTGACTAAACCAAAGGGGTTTGTGGGAGTCGGTTCAAAAAATTTCCGACTCCGGGGACACACCTCTTTCAAAAATTGTGCACTCCGCTACGGGAACTCCGGACTATGTCTGCCCGAACTCTGACTCCGACTCTTCAAAATTACCGCAGTCACGTCAGACTTCAGACTCCGACTCATTTTTTTGAAATTGCCCTCAGACTCCGAACTTTTCCGGAATCCGACGACTCCGGGATGCCGAAAACTACCGAACTCCTGCTACAACCTTTTTGAAAAATTAACCGACTTTTTGAAAATTAACCGATCCGACTCAGATCCAACCTCTTTTCAAATTAACCGGGTCTCCGACTCCGAACTCCAACCCTTTTCAAAATTGCCGACTCCGACTCCAACTCCAACTCCACTCTCTTCAAAATTACCGACTCCCCAACTCCGCGACTCCGACTCCACAACCCTGGTGACTACTGTCAAGCTCATTATCACTGGGCTCATCAGCGTGATCAGCCACATTTAATTTTGATATGACTGACTAAGTCTGATTTCCTCAGTCATATGAAGAATGTGTGGAGAATGACAGTGGTTGAAGGAGCAGGGGGCAGTAACAGGACTCTTTTCAAGCTTAGCTGCCTTAGCATAATCATCTCTCTCAGTTGGCAAAAATTTTCAGAATTCCTAGTTCTAGATAATGAGCAATAAATACTAGTTTTGCAACGTCTACACAACAAAAGTTACATTTCATGTGAGGGCCTTTGCTATCTTTATCTCAATATTTCACATTTTTGAACGATTAAATTTTTGAAAAAGTGAAATATTGATATATTTTTTTTCTACTTATCCCGTATGAACAATCAAAAATTTTCGGGGGCTTGTATAGTTTGGGCCGAGATACACCTTTTTTTACTTAAAATAATTTTTTTTTTTGGTATACGCCAAAAAAAAAAATTTTTACCAAAAAATTTCCGTTAAAACTTTTTTTTTTTTGAAAATTGTTTCCAACATCTTCCGAACTTGAGTATACAAAACAATTTTATCTAAGTAAAAATGTGCCTCTCCCCCGACTTAACATAAGCTCTGAAAATTTCATCCACTTTGCCAGAACAGGAAAAAAATTATCATAGATTTTTCATTTTCAAAAAATTCAAAAAAAAGTGGGTTTGGAAATTGAGGGACCCAAACGCTGGAGCACAAAAATCAAAAAAATTGAAAAGTAACTTCTGTACTATTTTTAGATAAATTTTAAAGGTTAAAATTTTTCAAGATTGAGTCATTTTTGGAAAAAAAATCTGGAAGTTGAATACGAAAGACATGTCAAAAAATAATAATTGAATATAGTTTTTTGAAATTTGAAAAAAATTTCCTTGGGAAAGAATGACTACCAGACCCACAGAAAAACACCGGCGGAAACAACGTTTTAGAGGGCACACACACGCAAGCTACGATTTTGTGTTTATATAGTCCAAATTTTTTAGGTGGGGCTGAAATGGGGCTCCGCCCCCAGCCCAAATTGGGACTTTTTAAAAAGCAAAGTCATATGACTTTTTGACCGTGGCATTTCTAAATTCTGATTAAATATTTATGATAAAAATGTTACTGAAAGCGTGAAACAGAGTAAGGAAACATTAATGAAGCCACAAACAAAATATGAAAATCAAAATTCAGAATATAAAATAAAAATATGGAAAACCCATAAAAATTTTGAACACAAAATCTCAGGGGGGCTTTTCCACCTTGGTAAGAAAGCGAAATCCTATAAAAAATTTTCATGCTTTTAGGTAAGCCTATTTTGCCTAAAATTTCTAATATAATTGTTCAAAACAATGGATTCGAAATACTTCATTCAGCAAAAAAACGAAACAATAACAAATCTTTCAAAACTGTTTTCTTTCAGGCTGTGTTTTTTTCATAAAAAAAACGTTTTTTTCTGAAAAAAACAAGCTTGTTTTTTTTCTTTCCCAACCCTACGCTTGACACATCGAAAACCCTTGACAGGGTATGTCATTCGTCGCTACTTTCTAATTTTTCATCCTTCGGGTTTACTCCTTCAATTTGCTCACTTATTTCTTGCCTTCTCTCAGATAGTTCTATATTGTCACTGGTTGGTTTAGTGACTTCTCCTTCCTTTCCTGTTTATTGAGGTGTTCCGCAAGTTTCGACTTTATCTCTAACTTTATTCTTACATTAAATTAATGATCTTCTCAGCTACACATCTAACTCTGTTCAGTCTTATGCCGATGACTCAACTCTCCATTCTTCCACTCATTTCAAATATGATCTCTCTTCACTTCCCAACTTTCCTATCATCATCGACGTCTCTGCGGTCTCACCTGTGTAAAACATAAACATTCTTGGTTTGAACGTATACAATAAACTATCTTGGAAACCTCCTATTACAATGGTTGCTAAGGTAGCCTTAAATAAGCTGGGAGTTTTGTTTAGCTTGGGAAAACTTTTTTCTTCGGAACAAATACTCCAATTATATAAGGGTCTTATCTGCCCTTGTATGGAGTACTGTTCCCACATTTCGGGGTGCTCCGGTTTCATCCTTCTTTTGTATAGAGTTGAGTCTTAGTTCAAAAGATGTCTCTACTTTCAAACTCCCTTGACCCTCTATCTCTGCGACGTGATATTTTTGCTTTATCTCTTTACTGTAGATAATACAACGGCAGATCCTCAAGGAAGTTGACTTCACGCATTCCGTTACCTTTGAGTCGCCCTCGTAGCACAAGGAGTGACCTGCTTTGTCATGAGTTATGTGTGAATAATGGGAAACCAAGCTTATTCATTGTGGGGCCTCCTCCTTTCCAGTCACTACTCTTATGTGGAACTCTCTACTTTTCAGCTGTATTTAATCTTTCTCTCTTTAAGTCCTTCGTCTACGGCACCTCAAAGATTTGCTTTAGGCTTGGAATTGGGTGAGTTTTCCAATTATTTTTGAATTTTATAATTATGCCCCCTCCTTAAAAAGGAGTGATAGTTAGATGTGAAAAAAAATCAAGAAAGACTGCTGTCATTATTAGATATCCACAAAAAAATTCATTAATATTTCTCATACTGAATCCTGCTCGGTACAATTTTCCTATTTTCATTTGACTCCTTCAAGTGAGCAAAATAAGCTACAAGGTTTGATTGATATTTATTTTAAAAGTTATGTAGGACTACTTTCAAACTAATCTTTGACGAATCTATGAAAATAAAACATTGTTCCCGATAGAGCATACTGTATGTCTCAAAGCTTCCAGTAAAGAGTCCACATCGTTGCAGTAAACTAGTTACTCATGCTAGGAGAAGAAATATTCAAATTTAGACTGACTTTCACAAAAAAAAAATCTTACTGCTGAAAATAATTTCATTCTTTCAATCTTGATAAGAACAAATATGTTCGATTATTTGATAATATAGATTACGAAAGATATCACTTAATTTTAATTGATAAAAATCAATGAGACTCATTATTTGCATTTTCTAAAAACTTTTGGTCTCTCTTTTTTCTTCATTAACTGATACATTAATAACATTAATAACATCTTCGTCAAAGCTCAACATTTCTGGTGGCATTGGAGTTGTAGGTTGACCCCAAAAGAAGAAAATTGAAAATTAAAGCTTTGTGCCTGATTCTATTAAATGCTTTGGATATGCCTAACGTCACAGCAAAAGCTACGCCGAAGTGCTAAGGAGCAGAGAACCAAAGATCAGAGTGATGGATGAGAATATGACTTGTACATAACTCCTTATGTAAGCCGTAGAGGCAACCATATATTTGGTTAGAAGATTTAGGATGTTTCCAAATCTTCCTGTTAATAATGAATATATTCAATAACTTCAGAAAGAACGGAGGCTAAGCAATGAAACGTTAAAGGATTGAAAGGGGTTCTCTTTTTTTTCGGCAAAGGATGAATGAGCGAACGCTTCCAACTTTTTAAGAAGGCCGAAGTGGAAGAAGAATGAGACCAAACAGATTGCCAAGACATCCTACAAGCTCAGAAACGCAAGTCAAAAGAATCACGGAAAGAATACTTTCAGGATCAAACGCTTTCCTTGTGTTAAGCTCAGATAGTATTGAAATAATATCTGTATAAAAAATTACAATGTAAGCATAAATGAGTTGGAGGGGTGGAGAAGAAGGAATAGTTCCAGAATCGTCAGGAGTGTTATTAGAGAAGGCTAAAATATGAGAGAAGAGCTCAGTTTTGCTAGA
>JABUQX010004323.1:22500-30000 GCA_015478945.1 Trachelipus rathkii | reverse complement strand
TATATATATATATAGTCCTATATATCATAATATAATATATACGTATATATTATAATATTATCAATAATTTATTCTATCAACTATATCATAGCTAATATACACTAGCTATAGTAACTATATACAAGAGCCGCGCTTCGTCCTAACAAAATAATCGTTAGTGCATCTTTGCATTTTATCACAGCACACACACAAATACTACTACTATAGAGTATATATATATATAGACTATAAATATATATATATATATAATTATATATATATACTATATATATAGTATATATAATAGATATATATATATAACATATATAATATATATTGATATATAATCGCCAGCACAACGGACATTTATAATAAAACGTTTACTACATAAAACGTTAATATATACTATAAGATAATTATAATTATAATATATATATATACTATACTAATATATATATATATATATATAATACATATATATATTATTATAATATTAGTATATTATATATATATTGGTATGTGTGTGTGTGTGTGTGAAGACTGTGAACTTAAGAGCTTAAATCTGTGTTTCAAAAAAGAGAGCATTGATGACCGCAAAGCATTAATCTAGACAAGAATTAAAGAAAATTTTACAAATAACTTTAAAAAATTATTGAACTTACCTTTACCATTTATTTAAAAAAGAAAGTCCGCTCTTCTATCTTTTTGATTGAGCAAATTAAGTCAAATCACTTTATTATGTAAAAGATCTTTATGCCCAAAATTTAAAGTCTTTCATCGATCGGAAAGCATTGCTAAAGCGCAAGTCCGTTCTAGCCTCATGGTGTTCTACAGAAAGTTTAATCTTTTTAAAAAGAAAACACTGCTCCTGCTGTGGGACGTTGTCTCGGAATGGGTATTAAAACTTTAATAGTTTCACACTTTTACTAATAAGTTCCAAGTGATTTCTGTAAAGCAAATCGAATTAAAGCTAGACTCCAAGACATAGAACAAATTCTCTCTAGGCTATAATATAAAAGTTCTGTTTTAAGTTCTTATAGTCCACGAATAAGTGTACACTTTACAGTTTATTCTACATTTTCTTCAGAAAACGAAATAACGACAGCGTCGCAAACTCAATAAATGTCCTGAGAATGTAACTCTATCTTTTATCTGACAAATTATATGCGAGACATGATTGATAGAGATTTGGCAGTGTGTGTAAAAGGAGTGTTTGAAAGTAAACGTAGATAGCAGCAAGGTTATGGTTTGAGGGAAGACAGTCTCGATGCGTTGTTATGGTTTTGCAGTTTATAATATAGGTCAATGTTCTAGTTAAATATTTATGATATATTTGGATGCAACAGGGAACGATTGATGGAGAGGGTACTAGAAGAAAGTTTGTGAATGTAGAAAGGGTAGCTCTGCTATAAATCCTTGTAGATGTAAAAGACATTGTGAGTGCGCTATAGGGTCTTGCCATGAAGGTATCGTTGTACTGTTTAATGTACAGAGTGAACTATGGTCTGCGAATAACGATTATAATCTAAATACAATGTGTTCGATGGACAATCTTAGGGTTGTTAGTCTGGACTATTATAAAATAGAGAATTTGGGAACGGATAGGAAAATAAGAGAGGGCGAATGCGTTGAAAAAGAAAATGAGAGAATAAACGAGTACATTGAAGTGTCATGTGAAAGATGGATATAGTCGTTGTTAAACGTTATATGTGGAGTTGGGGAATCGACCTGAGACGGAAAAAAGGATTGATCAGTAAAGGAATGCCTGGAGAAGAATGTAGTGCAGAGGCGAGAAGAAAGGCATAATGGATATGTTTTAAGGTATTGGTCTGGCCCAAGGGATGAAACCCGACATTGACGAGATCTCTAGGTGACTCCAGCCTGAAGCACTAGTGGTCTACTCAGTTTCCAATATAAAATGGCGTAAGGTTGCTTTTCTTTCGACTTTACTCTATTCTTCTAACTACTTCTCTGCACCGTGTGGACACACCTCTGAACAAATCTTAAATCTTCGGTCAACCGGAGGATAAATAATAATAATGAATAATAATAATAAATAAATAATAACTAGACAATAATATAAAATAATAAAATAATAATAAAATTAATAATAATAATAATAATAATAATAATAATAATAATAATAATAATAATAATACATAATAATAATAATTAATAATAAATAATATATATAATATAGAATCAATATATATATATATAATATAATATATATATATAATATATAATCTATATATATTATATACTATGAAAATATATAATATAATATAATAACTATAATATAATATATAATTTGAAACTTATCGAAATTTCACTTCACAAGAAAAAATTGAATAAAAAAAGTAAAATGAACATAATTTTTTTTTATCTCGTTTATTTCAAAAATTTGATTTACAGCCCTTTACTGTTATTCTGAAAAAGTCAAAAATTCTTTAAAAATTCAAAAATATTTCGTAATGATAAGTTGCACTAGGAACGTTTAATTTAAAATTGCAACGCGAGAAAAATCGAAGCCTTATATATACTTCTTTATACGCCGTAATATATATTATATAAAATATTATATATATATAGATAGATATATATAATAATTATATAATATATAGAATAGTATATATAGAGTAAATATATATATATATAGTTATACACTATATTAGTAGATATATCGAATGTTTTGAAAATTTATGACAATATAATTAAAAAACAAAATATCGTTAGATATTGGAAAAAAAGTGGCGTTGCACAAACATGCAACGAAGGCAGAAGCCGCCACTGATTATATATATAGCTCATTTAATAGAATCCTACGTTTTCCTTCTAACCTCATAAAATTTTAGTTAAATTTCCTATCTTAGTTTTAAAATTTTTAAAAAAGTTGGTGGAAAATTTTTAAGTATTCCTATGAGAGTTTAATGAAGTGAAGTTTAATGGATTCACTCAGTACATTTCCTTTTAAATATATAAAACGTATATATAGTATATATATTATATAATATATATATATATATAATATAGATATATAATAATAGAATATATAGATATATGAATATACTATATAAATATAATACTTATAATATAAATTATAATATATATATATATAGTATATATATACGTGTATTATTTTGAAATATCTGCGCCCTATCCTTTAATATTGCTCCAAATAAACTTTTTCCTTCATTTTTCTTTTACTCCCACCCATACTTCGCACAATATATGATAATCATCTTATGTTCCATCCTTTTTGTTTTTAGTTTATTATTTAAAAACACCCCACGTACTTCCACCGTCATGTTTTGTTCACCAATGTATATTGATTAAATAGCACAAACCTTAGTGAAATAAATTAAATATTATTTTAACAATCACAACTTCAATAAATCAAAATGCAATATAAGCTAATCTACTCCATAATCTAACCTATGTAACGTTACCTAAACCTCTAATTAACTTAACCAACCTAACCTAACCTAACCTAAACCTAAACCTAACCGCTAATCTAACTAACCTAAACTAACCTAACCTAATTTCGCTTCTAACCTAACCTAACCAACTAACCTAACCTAACCTAACCTAACAACGCCAACCTAACCTAACCTAACCTAATCTAACTAACCTAACCTAACCTAACCTAACCTAACCTAACCTAACCTAACCTAACCTAACCTAACCTAACCTAACCTAACCTAACCTAACCTAACCTAACCTAACCTAATGCATCCTAACCTAACCTAATCTAACCTAACCTAACCTAACCTAACCTAGGCCTACCAACCTAACCTACTAATCATAAACGTTTATATAACGTGCCTAACTAAAGCGTAACTCAAATTCAATAAAAATAATGATTATGTTACCTCGTCGCAAGTTGTTTGAAGTTTAACACACACTGGCTTGTCAGTATATTTAACTTCGCTCTTGCTTGAATGTTAAGGTAACTAAAATACCATAAGAACATTAAATAACAATTAATTAAAATATTGAACAACAATTCTGAACCATTTTTTTTAGCATTAGTACAGTTTAAAATGATTTTTGTAAATAACTTAAAATAATAAAAGAAATTAAGAAGAAAAGAATTAAGAACATGATTTATCGAGCGTCGACCAATACTGTAAATACTTGCAACCTAACTATGCTCTCCTTCTTTACAATAGCCGGTAAATTTTACTTTTCATTATTAAAACAAAACTTCACCAAAAACGTAAGAAAAATAACTGAATATATATATATATACGTATAATATATATATATAATATATATATATATATATAGATATACATATAGTATATATATATAATATATATATAGTATAGATATATATATATATATATGTAGATTTCATATTATAATATCTTTATATTTATATATTACTATATATTATATAATTATATATATAATACAAGACTAGTTATATATATATAAATAAGTATATATATATAATACTTATAATATATATATATATATATATATAATATAATATATATATATATATATATATATAGATATATATATATTATATATATTATATAGTATATATATATACTAGTATATATATATATATATATATATATATATGACTAAAATATATAGTATATATAGTATATATAAAATATATAATTAATATATATTAATATATATTATATAATAGATATATATATAGTAATATTATATATATAGTGCGGATATGATAGTAGTATGAAGTATAGATTTATATATAGAGATAATATAAATTATAATTAATATATATATATATTAGTATATATATATATATATATATATTTATAGCTAAAGAGATATATGTATATATACTCACACACTAGTGATATATATAAATACCTATATCGTAAAGGTTACTTTTACGACCACTTCTAGGGAAAGAAAATGAAGATGCATACTAGGTACGTAGCAGGTGTTGACGGAAGAACCACGAAGCAGGAGAAGATTCTTACTATAGATGTCAAAAGGTTAAAAATCTGCTTATTTTTACTATATATATATAATTATATATATAGCCTATATATATATATTATTATACAGATAGTGCGAATAGAACTATATTATCAGATATTATAATACCGTAAATTATATATCTAATAAATATATATTATATATACTATATAGGTATATATAATATATATATATATAATATATTATAATATAGTATATATATATAAAAAGAACAATAATTAAAATAAAATAGATATGTTAGTTGAAATACACGGCCTCGAAGTCAAAGTTAGGATAGCGTCATTGATCAAATTCGGATAAATTGAATGTATTACGGCTTGGTATTATTTTCAAGAATGTAATTTTCAAGAGCATATTTACTATATTAATATCTTAAATTAATTTAAAAAATACAATATAAAAGATAAATTAAAGCACACTCTCGATACATCGTATATTAGCGAGCAAATATAATTAATAAACTAAAACACAATCTGTAATCCAATTCATAAAATTTTATAAAAAAAAACTGGACATTAAATTAAACTTAAGGCGCTTCAACCACCAAAGCAATTTTTCTACATTAATATTCACATGAACACAAAACAAAAACATAGAAAATATAATAAATATTCGAAAGGGCTTATATTCGATTTGAGAAGCACTTTATTTCAGTAAAATAGTTTCGATACCTATAAATTATTAAAAAATAAACATTATTTTAATTATTAATAATTTAGTAATTAATTAAAAATTAAGGATTAATTTAAAATTAGATTAAAATATATAATAATTAAGATAGTTAAAAATCTTGAGAAAATCGCAATAGTTTAGCATCAAGGCAAGAATAAAAATTATAGAGCATTCTCGGCAAAACCCCTCCAATTTTTTTCAAATGTCGACGTAAAAGTAACCTTTACCTATATATAGGTATATATATATATAAACCCTAACCTTTTTTAAAGTAAGTAAAGGTAAAGCAAAATATACCATGATCAGTAACAAATACTAAGGTCACAAATATACCAATGCCCACCCATTAAAACAAGAGAGAACGGAGGTGCACAAGAAAAATTTAAGATTTTAAATCAACTAGCTACCAAAATTTCTGTCTCCTCTTAGCGCTGCGTTTTTACTGTCTCTTAGCTAAGAACAGCAGAGTCACCACGACCTTATATTAGGATGTACTCCTCATTGATATCGGTGCTTCACTGTCATGATGTCTTGATGGAATCTTTCTTCCTGCTCGTCACCAACAACGCCGAAGATATTGGGAAAGAAATCCAAATGGAATGCAGGAAGTGAATTTTTCGTGATATCCGACATCCAAGCTTCTGATAGCTGTCCAAGAGTTTTCTTATCAACTCTTCGTAATATCCAACTTTTTTGTTACCTAGGAATCCCGAAACTAGTGATTTAAATGCCCTCCAAGCAGATAGTTCCAAAGGAGTTAACACTTTCTCAAAAGTGTCATCCTTCAAGAGATTTATGATCTGTGGGTCAACGAATATTCCTTCTTTCAATTTTGCCTCATTTAAATCAGGGAACTGCGTCTATTTTTATCTATTCCCTTCCCAAGGGTTTCCATTAAACCTAATTTTATATGTAAAGGGGGAAGCAATATCTTCCTTGAGTCAACTAAAGGTTGAAATTCAACATTTTCAAGTCATGAAACGTAGTTAGTTCTTCATGCCCACTTTTCTGTATATAATGCTTGTCTGTTGTTCTACTGTCCCATAGGCAAAGTAAATAGCAGTATTTGGTGAATCCAGGGTTCCTTTAGCATATTTTATAATTTTCAAGTCTCTACAGAGTTTCAAACCATATCGTTTATACTGTAATGCATTAATTAAAACTGGCATGCTGTCATATATTTCCTGCATATCTACTGAGTATGATATTGGTAATGAAGGCGTGGTATTACCATTATGAAGCAATACTGCTTTCTATAAAAGTCTCCATTACTATGTGACATGCTTGAAAGCAAATTGAGCCATCAAACCATCAATATTTTTTACGCACGCATACCGATCGTTGCATGATGAAGTTAAAAATCGCTCATGTCTTTGTTTATATAATGAAATTCTAGTGCATGTTGTCAACAAATTCCACTGCTGCAGTCTAGATCCTAAGAGTTCATCTTGTCCTTTGCTGAGATCTAAATAAAGAGAGCTCTCTTTGTTGAATGAGATGGGTGTCCTCTCATGAAATAGAACGAAGAACGGGTCAAATGATGTCAATGCTTTAATTTTCTTAACCGTTTGTTCCTCTTTAGAGATATTGAATTCTTCTAAGTCCATTAGTGGCTTAGGCCATGGAAGTCCAGGTTCATGCAGATGGAAGAGAAGGATAAACTATATTTGATTTTGTTTTATTTGAAAATCGAGAACGGATGCATTGAAAAGAGAGTGGAAAAAGAAAATAGAAGATTTAGAAAAAAGGAATTAGAAAAGAAGATCAACAAACACAAGAGCTGGCAACGAGGGACTCGAAGTTTGAGTGTTGGAAGAGATGCCCTTCTGAGTGAACATTTGAATTAGATCGTGCAAACTTTTT
>JABUQX010004323.1:0-17500 GCA_015478945.1 Trachelipus rathkii | reverse complement strand
CTCTCGTACATTATTACTGTGTATTTTGAGTTTATATACCATTGAAGTTTTAATTTATATTATCTCTCACTCGCGCTGTGTTTAATGTCCACATTAATAACAATGATCCAAATATGATGTTATTTCAACGCTCGTCACAAACCAGTAAACCAATATGGGTAATAACATGAATGGGTTGTGTAGACAAGGACCCATTAGTGTATTGCGCCTTGAGAGCTACTGATGTCTAACAGCCTTTTCTGTTTCACGAGGAGTATCCAAAAATATCTATGTTATATTTATATAAACTTTTTTATTGTACTTAATATTTTATTGCAAAAACATAAAATGTTTTTAAAAAACATAAAATGGTTATCATGTATATGACGAATCCTTTAGTTATATATTATTATTATCTTTATTGCAGTAGTCTATTTTATTATATACTCATATTATTATTATTATTTTATTTCTGGAGCTACTATTTTACATTATTTAGTTATTTATATTTAAAATATATTTATTTCATTTTTTATGTTTAATTAATATTTATTTCTTTGTATATTTATCACATATACAATATATATTATATTAATATAATATGGTCCCTTATCTCCAAATATTTAGATATTAGTATATTATGAACCAGGCTAAGAAGAGAAAGAGAAAGAGAAAGGGAAGAGAGAGTAGAGGAGAAGCGTTAACGCAATTAACTAAAGGAGACTATGCTCACCAGTATGAGTTTGATCCAGCGCGATTGTAGTTCGCGAGTACACATCTACTATATTATCATATTGATATGTCCATGTAGTAACAAGAGGAACATGCGAAATACGTCATGGGTTTGCAGTTCCTATACGGAGCAACGAGCAACGGTTTGATGAAGGCGCTCAGGTTAATTAAGAGAAACCGATTCACCTCCTGACTCACTATATTAACCATAATTTACCATATAATACTCGGGCCCTATATCTGGAAAAATACAAAGTAGGCAGTGGTTGATCCGATCCACTCAAGCACCATGGGAATCGACTCGGCATACCTCAAAACATACTAAGTGCCAACACCAATAACTCAGGCCTAATAGGTCGATAGGAAAATAGGTCGGCAGGAAAAAGGGTACAAAACATCAAAATCATACTAAAAATGATCCGATTTTCCTATATGTATGAAAACTAGCCGGAATTAGATCCTCATATCTTAAAATATGGAATGCGATACCTTTATACCTTATATATAATACCAGTTAATATAGCTAAGAAATGTAAATAGGCGTGCTAGAATCGTGCAAGAAAAGGGGGCCGGGAGGAGGGAACAAGACGAGGTGATGCTGGAATAAAGAGTATCAGCCCTTAACTGTATGCCTACAACAGCTTGCCGTAAACCGATAGACAGAGATTCTCTTATTAAAGCAGGAGCACCAGACCTATTCATTCATATAATATCATGTTATGTCAATCTAAATATTTATATTATCATCATAAAAATATCTCTATGTAGGGGGGGAGAGTTTGTAAAATTATCTAGATCCTCTACTATGTATGGAGCAGTAGTGACCATACAGAATCTCACTCAATAATACACTCACATAATGAAATTATCACCTGCTCGCGCATCAAGTAATGTCTAGATTGTGCGTATACACATAGAGAGAGAGCACAACAAACTAGTGAAATTGGCGGCTCTCTCATTTCGTTTTTTTTAATCCTTTAGTAATTAATTGTTAGGTATTATTATTTTTAGTTAATGAGATTAGAAGTATTTAATATCATATTTCATTAAATAAAATATTAAAAAGTATAATTACATGAAGAACTCAATTCTTTGAGCAGTTACTTCTATACTAAGCACAACTCAAAAAACAACAATTTAATTTTAAACAGAATATTTTTTTATGTATTTTTATCTTTGTTTTCTCTTATTTGAGGCTTCATATATATATCTCATTCTTTTTATCAATTTTATAAATAATATATAATCAAATATTAGATACATATAATACAATAGACTTTTTTTCCCAGGTATAATTTCTAAAAGGTATTGTAAGATTTTCACATGAAATCAATTACCGTGAGGAGATTACGGAGATTATTATGATAATGACTATAATTCAATAAATTGTTATATATAAATATATATATTAAGAAAATTGATGGAAAAATAACTTATTTTTTGGTTCATTTAGCTAGTTTTTATTTTTATCACGCACTTTTTTTATTTACTTCATTATATATACATAATTAATCATATTTTCAAACATTTTATATACGGATTTTCACGATAAATCCTGAAAAGAGGCACAGTATCATGGTATTTCAGCAGCACACAATAAGATTATTAGTAAACCAACCATCTCAGTAATACTAAATGACGACATTAAAAATTAAAGTATTATCGCCTTTGTTTAAAAAGCCGAAGAAAGGTCAGCAACTCACGAGAAAGCTAGCTTAATGTAATTTAAGTTTTATATATATTATGTTTTGTGATGTTATTTTTAATATAAATATAATTAGCAAGTTCGATGTAATATATATTCATGGGTTTTAAAACTTTTATAATTCTTTCTAATTAAATATACATAAAAGTGGTTTTAAAGCTTTATCCTAGATAAAATAATAGTATATATTTATAATATTATATTAATATATACTTATTAATATATATATATACAATATATATAATATATATATATAATATATATATATATATATAATATAATATATATATAATATCTAATATTAATACTTAATATATTTATATATATTATATATATATATATTATTATTAATATATATATATAATAAATAATGGGTATATATAATCAGAAATTTTAACAAAAATCGAGAATCACGTAGCTCATTTTTATAAAACATTTCAATATTTACTTTAAAATGCATGTTTTTCGAGCCCTAAATCTTTTTCTCCTAAGACTACAAAATGGGGAGCCTCAATTTTTCTCACGCTTCCTCCTTGCTTCTCTATGGACAGGTTATTAGAGAGGGCAACAGGCAAGGAAAAACAAAAATTCAGCTTAGACAACAAGAACAGATACAAGGATGGGGACACAAAAAACTCCCAGGTCTCTTTTTAAACGACTGATTGGTGTTGATGTGTATACTGTAGATGTGTTTATAAGAAAATCAAAATTGTTTTTTGGATTTTTATCTTAATTCTTTTGATTTTTTTTTATTATATACTTCTTATTTATATTTATTTCGGTATATTTACATTGATTTTAGCTATATTAGAAGCTAAGTATTAAATCTGAACGTAACAAACTTATATTACCTCACTTATGACAGCTCTCTTAGTATATTTATTCTCAATTAACAACTCATGGCATTGTAACCGTGTCCGAGACACTTTAGTGTTGGCTGTTCATTGTGTCATAGACTAGGCCCTAATTTTAAGATTTTGATTTACATACATTGAACTTTCACTTCTTAAAATTAATTTTGAGTATATGGCCGTAGCTATTTAAGACAATTCTGTTCTATAATTTATTTTCTCGTGACGTCGCGAATCTGAAAAAAACAAAAAATCAAAAATTGATTTTTTTTTGTAAAAAAATGAAAAAAAAATCACCAACCGCTTGCCTAATACTCCTCTCTCTCTGACATGTGTGTGGGACATACATGTTTACAAGATGATCACTCCAACTTGTGGTCTTTCCTTCAGCGCCTCCTCTATGTATCTCTGTCGGTCATATGCATGGATTAATTTATGCTAACAGTGAACTTTTCCCTCTAATTCCACCTCTAGATGAGCTCCAGGGCTACTCCGAGCTACTTTTGTTATTTAGTTTACTCACATTAAACTCTCTACTTGTGCACTCTCTTGAACTTAACACTAAGAAAGCGGGAGTGCTGAAATTATCCATCTAGTGGTCCTCAAAACTTGTGCTTCATATCTTGTACCCGGCCGTATTAAATTGTTTCTTCACTGCCCATCAACTTCAAGCATTTCCCTCTCTGCTTGGAAAGCAAGGGAAGTGCTTTCCATCAATCTTGCTGATGAAGTGTACGTGTATCTCCCGAGCAGATGCACATCCACTATTGTCCGTCGTAAAGGTCGTGAGACGCTTCCTGGGGTGCAACTGTTAAAAACTGTTGTTCTTATTATAATAGTTTTTCGAATCTGTTCCTTAACAATTGAAGACTTAGACACCTCTTAAACCTTCTTCAAAATATTACATTTTGTTCTTTCGAACAAGTTTCTAAGAAATTGGGTGTTTCAAGGCTCCTTCGGAATCACTTCTTCTCACCAACATATATATACTAGTTTTAGCTAGTTATCTGGGATAAGGCTTCAATGGCAAATCGTATTCTATCTATAGACTCACATATTATATTATATATATGGTGTGGTTCCTACAACATTATTGCTCTCCTTGATAATAATAGTGGATAATCTAGGTAGAGCTTGTAGATTCCTTTCACATACTTTCAATACTCTTACCTTCCTCATTTCCTCTCTTTATGTCGAAACTTGTATTGCAACAAACTCCTTTTCCTATTAATATTTAATCAACTTTTATATATAATTTACATGCTCTTTTGAATTTTATCACAATCATGTACCATATTTCTGTGAGGAAGAGTTCTTTGAACTCTCTTATATATCAGACAAGTCTCCCATTCTGTCCGATTATACTCTCTGATTGATTTAAACTGTGTATGCTCATCTATAATGTACATAACCACTGTAAAGTCTATAGAAACAAATACATTAAATCCCCTTTTTTAATTATTTTTTCCCCATTTATTATTTCCGATTTGTTTATTTTTGCACAATTTTTTATTTTCAACCGGCTTTTAGTATCTTAAAAATTTCGGGGAGGGCCCCCCCCATGGTTTGTTAGCTTAATTTATAGTCCTGGTTTAAATTTTTTAAGAAACTGATAGATATTTGGAACTATCACACACACACACACAGCACATCGCAACATATATTAATATATATAATATATATAATAATATATATATATATATAATTATATATAATATATTAATATTATAATATATAATAAATATATATATATATATAAATTAAAAAATATATTATAATTAAATATATAATATATATATACATATATCTATTGTTGTAAAAAGCATATAATAAATTAATATAATATATATATAATATATATATTATTAATTATATATTATAATATATATTTATAGTGATAGTAATTATTATATCATAAATATATATATATATATATATATATATAATTTAATATATATTATATAAATATTATATATATATATAATTGTTGAAATTTCTTCCTTCCAATGACTGAGTATAATAAATTATCAAAATCACACTTGCCAATGATAGCTATAAAATACTAGTTTTAATTAAGTATATAATTTGAGTATAATCATATAAATAATATTAGAAGCTTGATGAAATCTGATGAAGCTTGATGGCGTCTGATGAAGACAAGTTTGGATGTATGCTCAGTTTACAGCTTTCGATGGTTTTAACAGCAAGATATTTCAACGGAGAATGGTGTCCCAAGACTCGTCTTGTGGCTTACTGTGTCCAGAAAAATATATATAAATTTTGGACAAAGGTTACCTTCACGCAAAAGAAAAGGGACATCAACTTACCAGGATTTTAGTTGTATGATCCATACTGATTACGTATAATAAGCTTTTGATTGCTATGATTGGATAGGTATTTACTTCTAATTTGTATGATAGAAATCGGAAATTAGTAAGAGTAGAGCATGGGGGGTGAATGTGTTCAAAATATATCTTTTGCGGTATTTATTAAGAGATGAATTTTTTAATTTTAAAAATACAAACATATATTTTGCTGGTTTATTTACTAATGAGTTTATATGCTCTTATGAAAATTAATTTTTCGTCAATTATCACTTCAAGTATTTTCGGGTCGCTTGCTCGAGTTTACTCTGTATCATTTATTTTTGATTTAAAAATTATTTCCTACGTTTCCGTTGCTTATTATAATGTATGAAGTTTTATTGCAAGTTCAATGCCAGCTTATTTGCGTCGATCCATGTCAAGATGCTTACAAATTTTTAGGAGAAAGTTTCTGGTTTTTGTCAATAATCAAAGTAGATATATTATTTGCGAAAAATACAGAGAAGAAGCTGTGGGAGTTAATTAGATCATTTGCTTATATGGAGTAAAGTAGTGATCCCTGTACAGAACCATGTGGAACACCCATTTTAGTTTGTTATGCATCAGGGAGTGTATCACTCAACTGGACATATTGATTTATATATTTCAGATAGGTTTAAAACCACTGTAAATTCATGTTATCTAAGCCCATCCTATTCAATTTGAGTATCAGGATATCATGGTCTATTGTATCAAAAGCTTTCGCGAATTGTAGCAATAAGAGGGCAGATGACACTTTGTTTTTTAATTTTTTTAGAGCTTTTCAGATGGACTGTTAAGTTAGCTGCTTGAATACGATTTTTTCAAGTATTTTTCTACTCGAGTGTGTAATGCATTTTGGTCTTTAATTTACCTGGAGGGAGGAGTCATCCTTTTAAAAAATAGGAACCACGGATGAAACTTTGAGAGTGGCAGGAATTTCACCTGAGAGAGGTGAAGCATTGAATAAGTGTGACAGTGAGATGGATATGGTGTCTGCTATGAGCTTGTATTTGTGGTTCCGAATACTAGAGATATCACATTTCTTATTTCTTAAACGAGCAATCACATTTTGAACATCTAATGATGTAATATTCTCAAATGAGAATTGAGAGTTGCGCTGAGGTAAAAAAAAGTTGCAAAGTCGGTTTGATTTAATTTTTTGTTTGCTAGTATATCAGTTAAAATATTAAACAAATATTTATTGAGTGTATTTGCGATTTCACTATTTATTTATTTTTAGTTTAATAATAATATTAATAATAATAATAATAATAATAATAATAATAATAATAATAATAATAATAATAATAATAATAATAATAATAATAATAATAATAATAATAATAATAATAATAATAATAATAATAATAATAATAAATAATAATAATAATAATAATAATAATAATAATAATAATAATAATAATAACAAATAGAATCATTGCAGTGAAGTTATTTACTTATCCGAATTTCTATGACCTACATTGTTCTCCTTTTTAAAAAAATATATTTCCTTTTCCTTAAATTTTTTCCGTATTCCTTTTTCTGTGAGTTATCCTTTGTATTATTCATTTCCTGAAGTTACGTATCTTCAAAAGATGTTATTTAATTAAGCTAAAATTACCCAACAATGGAGTCACATTTGAGAGGTGTCAACGCATAATGCTTACTTTTTAAAAATAACTTCCTTTATTAAACTCATTAATATTCACGTCACATGTGAATTTCCAAGTTTGCTTCCTCTATCTTGCTTTCCTCATTATAGTTACTATATATTTTATCAAATTTTCCTGTGTTTTGACATTAAATATTTTAATTAGTTTATTTCAGGATAGGTTTGAGGAAAAAAATACCAAAACTGAGAGGAAAAATGAAATTTTTCAAGTAAAATTTATTTTAATTAAGGAACATTTTATTCCAGTGTTTTGTAATCATGTTGAATAATTTTGCAGAATCAAGAACTTATTCGACTGATTCGGATTTATAGATTGAAGAAAAAAGGTTAAGCGAATGGCCTTTAAGAAATAGTATAATGGCAGTGCAATCGTAAATTCTATTATTGCAATCGTCTGTTTCAATTGTATGGTTTCAATTTTCTACATTTTGCATTTTGTCACAAATTGAATGATTTCCAAAAGTTTTTTACATATTACATTTAAAGGGTCCAATACAAATTTTGAATTACCTTACCTATCACATAAACAAGAATTAGTATATTCTAATTCTGGAATATTAAGTGTGCTTTTGTGTGTATCATTACTAGTATGAACACACTTACTTTCAATCTTCCAAAAAATGCACTTGTCCTGTGAATATGCCGCTAATGGTGTATGTGAATAGTACTTCGAGAATTAAGAAACTGTTTCATACATTGACATGAAATCAATAGCCCTATATTTCAAATCACTATATATATATATATATATATAATATATTACTCATATATATATATATATATATAATATATATAATATCATATATATATTAGTATATATACTATATATATATATACTGTACTATATACTATTAATATAATATATATATTAATTATTATATTTATATATATGTATGATATATATATATATATAACTATATATAAATTATATTATATATATATATACATATATATATTATATATTATATAAATATATATATATAATATATAATATATACTATATATATGGAAAAACTCGAAACAAAGAGAAAAATGCAAGTAAATAGATACTAAAAATCAATCTAAATTTCAGAAACAGCTAACCAAAAATGACAGGAAACGGAACTCATGATATAAATACATACATTGGATGGAGAATAATAATAATAATAACGAACATGAAAATTGAACTAGTTTTTTGGAACAATTAACTTGTACCTAACAATATTGACTAAGACTTTATTAGAACTTTATTAGAGGAATAAGTAAATTTTTGAGCCAATAAAAATGACGAGTCTTTCAAAAACAGAAGATCAACAACAAATCTAATGGGACTAGGCTTTTATATCCTGTAAGTCTTTTCTAAGAGTTCAATCAAGATATTTTTTCAGTTGAAATTGCATAAATTTCTACTATTTAGTGTGTTACATCAATTTCGATGGAAAATGTTCAAAAGAAAAAGGCGGATTTACTAATAAATTAAAAGTTTATTATAAAAACTTACATGTTATAAAGGTTTGTACAAAAAATATGAATTGTTTCCCCACATTGCAGGTCTAATGTCTCTTAATAATCAATAGATAATAAAAATAATAACTTAATTGCATACACAATAATAATAATACATAATAATAATAATAATAATAATAATAATAATAATAATAAAAGATAATAATCGTAATTAATCAATAATAATAATAATAATCAATAATAATACATAATAAATTAATAATAATAATAATAATAACTATAATAAAAATAAATACATAATAATAATAATTAATAAAATACATAATACATGAAATAGATAATCAATAAATAATAAATTAATAGTAATAGATCAATTAACATAATGAATAATTATCGCTAGAAAAACAGCCTCACAATCATTAGAGAAAATAACAAATCGAATGGTGATGATTGATGATAAAAAAAAAATTTTTTATACTAATTAGAGTTACCTAATAATTGCTTCGGATGACTATATTATCGCTAATTATCTATACTAATAATTATTATTAATTTAATAATGAATTCTAATATTCAATAAAATATTAGAAGAAAATTTTGGTGATGACTCATTTTGATATCATTGCGGATGATTCGCAATAGTATTAAATCATGAAATAATGTCAATAAACTCGATGCAGCATAAAGGTAAAGAACTATATAGTCAAATTACAGCTAATATATGATAATTATAATACTAGCGTATATATATATACATCATATTATACTATATATTTATATAACTATAAATAGTATATAGTAATATTATATAGTATATATAATATAATATTATAATATATAATACCTAATATGATATAAGGCCGTATTAAAAAAGTATAAAAATATAAACATAATTTTAAAAGTAACAAAATTTATCACATATTAAAATATATATTTGGTAAAATTGAAACCCTAAACAATATTTCCTTCAAAGGCCAAATTCGTTTTAGTGGAAAGCATATCTTTTGGATACTCTTTTCCAACATTGGGTACCATACTAAAGATATCTTTTAAAATTTCTTTTTTTGAATCTACTATCTCAATAAACTCAACAGGCTGTTTATTGGCTTCTGCTTCCTTGGCTTTTCTTAACTCCTTTTCTTGAAGCACTGCTTCATCTCTTAGTTGCCTATTCTTCCGGAAGAACAAGATGTTTATTATAAAGTAGACGATCCCCGAACAGCCTCCTAAAGCGGCTATTATCCTGAATGCGTTAAAAATTCCGAGTCTATCAATTAGAAATCCACCGATGAGACTTCCTGCTCCACGACCTGAGGGTCATAAAAATATTATCATCAAATTAATAAAACATTTTTATTAGTTGTTTCAAGCTTATTATTTTATCTTTGAATATATGAAACCAAAAATAAAGTAGTCAATAACTTTCTAAGCAAAAATAAAGAAAAAATTCCATGAAGAAAAGTAATTAATCAAACTACATTTTAGGAAACCTTTTGTGATTTTATACAGCTTGGTTGTAATCTGATGGATAAAGAAAATCTCAAATGTTTTTTTTTAAAAGCAGGTATTTCTTCCACTATAAATGCACAAATCTCTAATAGTTGTTATTATTCTCTCAGAAACTTACCAACTCCATTATAAAGGCCTCCGTACATTCCCTGAAGAGTCACTATTGTAGCAGGAGTCGATAAAACAGAAGCATAAGACATGAAAGACACAACCATTAAAGATACTGTTGCACACTCAAGAGCTTCAAAAGGCATTGCCCACCAAGGACCAGGAATAAATGTGTATCCTGAAAATATCAAATGGGAAACTTAGTGTCATATATAATAATTTTTAGTAAGAAACTAATATACATTTGATTCTCAAAATATATATAAACTAAGCAAAATTTCTCCCAAGACCCAAGTTATTGTAATGCACTACTACAATAGAACTAATAAACTATAATTTTTAAATAGTCCTTTAAAAAAGCTTTTCAATTATTCTTCACAATATTTCATAGTAATAAAAGTTTAAATAAAAATTATATTATGCATATCTTACCTACTAGTCGGACGACATAAACGCAAAACCCTATAGCAATAGTGTTGACATGTCCGATTTTCTTTAATATGAAAGTGGATATCATTAGCAATGGAATGCCAAATACACAGCCGACGGTAAGAGTTAAACCCATGAGTCTCCTGTCTGCTCCTAGATCCTCAAGCAACCAAAATAGGAAGGTTTCAATGTATCCATAACATGTTCCTTTAAAAATAAAATGACGATATAATAAATGAAAAAGAATTGTAAATAACAAATTAGATTTGTTTAAACTTTAAACTCTTTAAAAGCAAGTTATGGTAAAAACGGGTTTGACGAAAAGGTTTTTTTAATATTTCCGTTGATAATATTTAGAAATTGGTATCTTAATATTACAAAATAATTACTAGGCCTAATATAAACGCATTTTAGCTAATACTGTTCTTTGAAATTTCTATATAAAAAAAAACATGGTTCTTAAGTTCTTAATACTGTAATTTATGTAATATTGATAAAATGCTTCATTCTTACCTGCCAAAAGGGTTGCCAAGAGGAAGCAAACCACCTCTGGATTCGAAAGCATTGATGAAAATTCAGAAATTACTTTGTTGGACGCTTGTTTGAAGTCCAAATTCAAGAAGAGAATTATCACTGCTGCTGTGAGTTTCAGAGCGCAGTACATGTACATCGCTGGTCTAATATATAATAATAATATAAATATAATAATATAATAAATAATCAATAAAAATAATAATGAATAACACTAAATAAGAATAACAATAAATATAATAATAATTAAAAATTAATTATAATAACATAAAATAATTTCCCTAGTATCTGAATAATAATAATAATAATAATAATAATAATAATAATAATAATAATAATAATAATAATAATAATAATAATAATAATAATAATAATAATAATAATAACTTCAAAAAAATATTTTGCCAATAATTAAAAATAACAATGTCAAGCTTCAAAAAATATCTTGCTCACGAACAAAAATTTAAGTTCTTTTTAAATCGATTACAAATAACATGTATTTTTCTTGCTTCAAAAAAATTTATAACTATTTAATTATAATAAAAGTAATATGTAGAAACCTAAAATCGTCGAAGCCATTTTGAATAGAAAAGTAATCAATTAACATTCCTGAGATGGGAGACATTATCATCATTCCAAGATTGGCAAACATTCGTTGAAATCCAAAGTCTCCATTATGTTCTTTTAGAATGGTTACAGCAGCTCCGTCCAAAAGTGGCATACTTGAGGCTATAAAGAGAAAGTATTTGCATAAATGTTAGCACATAGCTTTAATATCAAGAAATTCTCATGGCACTTTAGTTTGATTGAAATTTTTTTCGTTTTACCTTTAAAAAAATTATTATAGTGTTTTAGTGTTTATTTTTGATAATATTATATATATATAATCTAAACATATTATATTTATATATATTATATATAATATATATAATATGTAATATATAATTCCTATATCATAATAAATATGTTTATATTATATATATATATATATATATATATTATATATATATATTTTTAGGTAAGATAAATTTTTTTACCCTTAATTTACCTTTATCTATTTGTTTTACAGTACATTGAATAATTATATACAGTATATAATAGAACAAGTTAAAAGAATATATTTAACAATATGTAGATATATATATATAAGATAAATAATATATTATATATAATATATGCGAGTATATATATATAGTATATCATATCATATCATATGGTGTGGCGGGCGACTTTATAAAACATATAACTTGTTAATTATATATCTAAACATATATAATATCTATAATCATTTTAATTTCTTATATATATAATATAATAATATGTGAATAAAAGAGAGTAAGAAATTATTATCCCAGTGAGTTAAAATGAAAATGGCAAACCAAGAACCAGAATCAAAACATTTTAATTAAAGTCAAAGTAAGAATTTTCTTTGAATTTAAAAATTTTCATGACTTCATTCACCCCTTACATTTTTTTTAAATGAAACAAAGATGAACTTACATAGAGGTAAATTCCTCTGAAAGTCTACATCTGGGGAAGAAAAATGGGTGGGGGGGGGGAAAAAAAAAAAAAAAATAAAAAAATGTAAGTTTCGGATTAAGAAACCTTCAATTGAAACACGTGTATTCTGTGCCAGACTTCTTTCTCGAAGCGCAGTTTGCCCATTGCAATTGAGTAACGCATATTACCAAATCGTTAATTCCATGTAAGGAAAATGAGCAATAATTAAATATATATAGAAACCATTCAGCGTCCTGCCAAAAAACATTATTGTGAGTACGATAAAGAAAATATTGAATACGTTTATAGATATGTAATATTGAATGAGATTCTATGTCACACGGGATAAATGTTTATAACAATGTGTAATGAAAAAATTTATTAAATACTTTATTAAAAATTGCCACCTTTGCAAGATTAGGGCAGAGGAATCTGTTGCGTTCAAAAGTCTCGTTCAAGGAATTGGCGTTCATTCTCTTATAACAAGCATTAATCATGGAGTAGAGTAGGATGATCTTTTGAAAGCAACGTGACCTTCAAATTTCCATCAAAGCAGTTTGTCGAGTTCCTTGGCATTTCAAATTAAGAAATTAAATTTTTTTAAGCAGACTGCAAGTTTTCCTTATTTCTACACTTACTTTAACTGGGTAAAAGTATGCTATATGGATTGCTCGAAACTATTTGCAGCAATTTTTTAAATTATTTACAATATTTACTTATTTGTTTTATAGATTTTTTAAAATAAGCAAGACTTAGTAATCCATATCAAGTTGAAATCGGTTTTTATTTATAGCAAAGAGTTACTCTGTACAAGCACGAGAATGGGTCTTCTTCATTTTGAATTGATAAGAACTCTATTCATTCCTTTGGTTCACATATATAAGGAGGAGCGGATTTTCAGATTGCTCCAAAGCCTTCTGAACATGAAATTTCGATGGGTAGCACTTGAGGAAGGGTATGAACTATCCTTCCTGGAGGGACGAGAAGAAATAACAAACCTGCTAAACCTGCACTCGCAGTGACCGCACTTAGCAATATCTGTAATGGCAATAGATTAAATAAGATTCAAATAAAACTAGTTAATGATAATAATAATAATAATAATAATAATAATAATAATAATAATAATAATAATAATAATAATAAAAATAAAATGAATTATAAAAATAAAAAAATATAATAGAAATATAATAAGTTAATGATAATAATAATAATAATAATAATAATAATAATAATAATAATAATAATAATAATAATAATAATAATAATAATAATAATAATAATAATAATAATAATAATAATAATAATAATAATAATAATAATAATAATAATAATAATAATAATAATAATAATAACAAATAATTCTTATGACCTTCAGAAAAACCCAGAAAGTGCCGATTACAGACTATAATAAAACATTTTTAAATCTTTGCAGTGTGTGCTTTATGGAACAACTGTTATGTTACACAAACCCACAAACTGACATACACACAATATATATATATATATATATATATATATATATATTATATATATATATATATATAATATAGTATACTAGATAATATATATATACTAATATTAATATATATATATATATATATATATATATATAAAATATATATATATATATATAGATATATAGATATAATATATATTATCTAATAGTATATATATATATATATATAATAGTATGTATCATAGTATAATATATATATATGTACTCACATACTAATATATATTATATATATATAATATATATATGTTATATTATATATACTATCTATATATATATACATATATATGACAATAAATTATATATAATATATAGTATATATATATCAAATATATATATATATGATAGATAATATATATATATATCAATCATCATCATCATCTTATCATCATCATCATCATCATCATCATCATTCATCAATCATCATCATCATCAAACATCATCTATCATCATCATCTCATCATCATCATCATCATCATGCTCATCATATCATCATCATCATTCATCCTCATCATATGTCCGTACCATCGTAGCTGCGTCGCACACCATAACACGCCCCCTAAGTTTGTCATCTGAACACATTGTACTTTAGTTTCGCTACTATACATTAAATACAGGTAACAACATACCCTCAGAGTAAGACCGCTAGCGTACTTAAAACTTAATCCTTTTCATTCACCAAGAATATATATAATATATATAATATATATATATAGTATATATATATATAATATATATATATATATATATAATATATATATATATGATAAAAGCTGGCTTTCTTGACCCAAATATTACCAAATCCTGTCTGCTAGATTCCTGATATTGGGGAGCAATGAGGCGATGCGATTGTAATGAAAGAATAAGTGATTCCGACCTCTTTCTTCCGGTTATGCCGAGAGATCGCGCTTGGAGGGTCAGGAACCGTATCAAAGAGAGATGAGCCGCCAGTTTTAATAATAATAATAATAATAATAATAATAATAATAATAATAATAATAAAAAAAATAATAATAATAAAAGAATAATATAAGAATAAAAAAAATTTATATTTTTAAAATGATAATAATAAAAAATAATAATAATAATATTTTTATTTTTTTCTTTATTTTTTTTTTATATAATAAGAAATAATGAATAATAATAATAATAAAAATAATAATATAAATATAATAATAATAATAATAATAAAATAATAATAATAATAATAATAATAATAATAATAATAATAATAATAATAATAATAATAATAATAATAATAATAATAATAATAATAATAATAATAATAATAATAATAATAATAATAATATATTTAGTATAATAATAATAAAATAATCAAATAATAATAATAATAATAAATAATAATAATAATAATAATAATAATAATAATTATAATAATAAATAAATATAATCATAACAACACTCAAATATAATAATAAATATAAAAAATTAGTGATAGAAGAAAACAATAATAAATAATAAAATAATAAAAATAATAATAATTATAAATAATTATAATAATAATAATTTGCTTAGTATAAATTTTATGAATCTTTGCTTACCTCCCCACGAAAGGAAAAATAAAATTTTAATCGGTAAAAAATCTCTGTGTTTGAAATCGTCGAAGAGTCTTTGCTGCCATTTACCGAAATTCATTTTGAAAGTCTTTTATTATTAGTGACTATTTAAATATTTCAAAGGTATAATTTAAATATTTAAAAACGTTTTTCAAAACTGATGTATATAGCCTTATCACTGTAATAAACACTCTCTGAATTATAATAGCACTATGAAAGACGGTTTTCAAATCTTGTTCTACCTTCTTGGTTAGAAACAATCCTATCAAGAAGACTTCAGAATATGAATGAAGATTGGCAATGCTGTCCTTTATATAATGCAAACGAAGGTGTTAATTAATCAAATTAATATTACCTAACAATGACTTTCAATTTAGGGATGCCAAGACACAAGGTTTTCTTTTAAAAATAATTTCCTTTAAGAATCTCATTAAAATTCGTGTCCCATGTGAATTTTCAAATCTTCTTCCTCTGTCTTGCTTTCCTGTTTTTATGTACCGTATTTTTAAAACTTTCCTGCTTATTAATTAGTTTATTTTAGATTGGATTTAAGGAAAAAAAAGTACCAGATCTGAAAGAAAAAGGGGTAATAGCCAATCCAAAGGTATACAATAAGAATTTCCTTGCGTTGTGATCATGGTGAATAATTTCAACAGTATAAATAGACTGGTTATGCCATGATCACTTTAATTCTCAAAACATGGGGAGGTGCTCCAAATTGTTGTTTAAAATTTACATTCTATAGAACTCCATCATCGAACTAGGTTTCTTTATGTATGTTTCACAAATAAATTTACCAAATGCGTTTGCGAAATGATAGTTTAAAAAGTTTAATTTAAAAATATTGCTTTACTTATCACTTCAAAAAGAATGGCTGCATTCTCATTCTGGAATACTATGTGTGCTCTATGTGTAGAATTTCAAGTATGAATTTATGTATATTCCAATCTTCTAAAAAAATGATTGTCTAGTGAACATAGCTGAAGCTCTTTGTGGGAAGGCGTAGAGTGATTAAGAAGCTCTTTCCTACTTACTTTGACGTAAAATTAATAGCTCTACATTTGAATCCGAAAAATATATGGGAGAATAACTGAAACAAAGCGAAAACACAGATAAATAAATCTTAAAGATCAAACCAAACTTCAAGAACAGCTGGTGCAGAAATAAATGGAAAAAAATGTTCACTTCAAATTACAATAAAATGTCAGAGTCAGCTATAGATAAAAGTCTAGTTGCTATATAGCAAAGTGAAAACTAACAATCTATAAGAATTTGCAGGGTTGCCATATCATTTGTCAAATGTACATATATATTATATATGCAGTATATATATATATAATATATTAATAAATTAGTATACTATTATATATATATATATATATAATATATATATATTAATATATATATAATATAAAATATAATATATAAAGATATATATATTATATAATATATATATATATTTATATATATATATATTATATATATATATATATATATATATATATATATATATATATATATATAAAATAATAATATATATTATATAATATATATATATATAATATAGTATATATAATATAATATATATATATACTAT
>JABUQX010004322.1:30000-41820 GCA_015478945.1 Trachelipus rathkii | reverse complement strand
ATTCAAAATCAACTATTATATATTTGTTTTTAATTTTATTGCTAATCCATAGAAAGATAAATAGAAATATTATAACTATATATATATATATATATATATATATATATATATATATATATATATAATATATAGATATATATATATATATATATATATAATATATATTGAAACGGTGAACAAGTGTCTTAGTGCATCTGAGTGTTCTCCGTTGCAAGCCATTGTCTAAAGGAAATTTGAAAATAATCCGGTCCGAAGATGTTTTTTGGCTTGTAGCTACCTGTTGGTCCCTTTGCCGACCACCGATTAACCAGACAGTTAAAAGGCGATCGGCAAAAGTTAGCCACTGCACCACAACAAGGTCGGTAGCTTTTCCCATGGTGAATGATCAGGATCACCCCCATGACCGCAGTGAGAATTTGAGAATTTAACCTCCATACCAGAAAAAATTAACAACTGCTTGGACGCATATTGTCTCACTTCTTCAAGAATCATGAATTTCTCATCCATAGACGAAATGGGGAATTTATCGGACACTCTGTGTAACTCCCCTTTACGACTCGGTAAGTTTGCCTCAATATAACCCAATATAGACTTTGGGAGGTAACCGACAAACATTTTTCTCCAAAGACTACAAAGGGAAAATCTCGGACACTCGGGATAACTCACCTTCTGCTCCGTGACTATACAAGCGACAAAAAGAAATTCACGTCTCTCTCAGGACTTGAGACTGCGGACTGTTACTGATGTTTCCATGACTAAAAGCTACCAGTTAGTTAGTTCCCTTTGCCGACAACCCCAATAATATGAACGTTAAAAGGCGGTCGGCAAAGGTTAAGCTATAGTACCACGTCAAGGTCGGTAGCTGTTACTACGGTAAAGAGTTTTTTTTGCACACCCCCAAAAAAACGTATAGGGATAGAAAGCTTTTCGCTGTGAGGAACAGGCCTAATAACCGAAGGTAGGTTTGGATATTTAATTGTCTTCTTGGTCTTGATTGTTATTCCAGCAATTTTTGTAATGCAAAAATAACAGTCCATTGCGTGATCCTTTGGTTCCCTCCATACCATTGGAATTGCAAATGACATATGTCTGGACTGTCCGTTAAGCCAACCACTAAGTAATGTTACACAAGACGCACAGCAAATATGAGGTGCCCAAGATTTATCTTGATCACCAAGCTTAATTTCAAAATAAAGTTTATATGCTTTTTTTATTAAGGGAATAATATTCCTTATTTGGAACTTCAACGTTACCTCACCACAAATGTAACAAAATTTGTTTGGATCATTTTTACAATTTCGTGGCATTTTAATTATGGTATCTAATCTGTAAGTGAAATTAAACAATTTGAACGTATATATATATATATATATATATATATATATATATATTATATACATATATTATATATATAATATATATATATATATATATATATATAATATATATATATATAATATATATATATATATATAATCAACAATATATTAATATCACACTTCACATTCAGCGTCCAGATACAAATTGAAGGCAAATGACTCATGAAAAACGTCGGACAGAGGTTTATTTTTATAGTTTGCTAAACATTTTTGTATCATGTTTGGCGTTTATTTTATCTTTTTTGGTTCCTACTTATTATACGCTTTATATTGCTGGCGATCACCTTTTTTTCATAAAATCGCAAGAAAATAGTTAAACAAAACAAGATATTTTACACTGTGAATTATATTGTTAGTTTATGAAATATGTAAAATTACAAAGAAAACTAAGCAAATTTGGAGGTTATATTCGTTTTCAGCGTACCGAAATACATAAGAAACCGTTCAAGATATCCATTTAACAAAATTTCTGTCGTCCAGTGTAATCTGCCATTTTATATTCCACGACATCTGCTATTGTTTGGTTATCAAAGGCGACCTGTATAACATGGCCTGCAGGATGCCTAGTAGTGGGCAGTTTCCCGAATCTTTATATTATAGAAATAGTTGCCCCCAAATCTCGGTTGTTATTGATGTTGCCCGCCATACGCCGGGGGAGCACTTTGTGCAAGTCCATGTAACCAGGAATAGATACTAAACTCCCATTCCAGGCGTAGTAAACTCTATAAGCGCCTGGAGCCGTCACGTCGTAAGTATCCGCCCATAGGCCTATGCTGAATAAAGGCCACGTTGCATACAAGGCAATTTAAGATGCCAACATTTTCTGATGATTAGGGTAATTCATAATAGTGTAAGGGATGACCAAAGGATTCTGGGTATCGATGTACTAAACCCAAGGATGCATGGAACCTTATTGTCCCTGGGTTAGCTTCTCCGATTATGCCGTTCCACGCAAAAGCTGGAGTGTATCTTCCACACCGTTCTTGAGGAATAGGGGAGTTATTGATCACCACACCTCTTTTGTATACAATCAGGCGCAATTGCCTGCCAGGGTGTTATAGGAGTGGTCTGGCCTTCTAAGTGACTCCATCTTTGATAGTATGTACGTTTGAGCAACAGATACCCAGCATACATACTCAACTTGTAGATCAGAGAATCGATACGCACATGACAGGCGTGCGCAAGTCCGGCTAATGCTTGCACATCTCTTTTAAGATTCCCCGCAACTAAAATGTCAGCACGTGCTGTTATGGTTCTTTCTTTCTGAGAATTTTTCTTTGTCCTCCATCATGGCGGACTCTGTGGTTGAAACTCCATCGAGAATATTCATGTCATTTCCGTAATGTATCCTGGGAGTTCCAGATGTTGAATTTGTCATGTAAGGGAAGATACCTTCCCAATTGTGGTTCAAGATAGCCCGGTCCCCTGCCCAAACCACAGGTATATTTTCTGGAAGCAAAGGGTGGGGCCACAAAAAAACCGTTGCCTGCTCCAGCACCAAGCTGTTCCCCTCATCATACCACTCTGCATTTTGGACCGGAACTTTAATGTCCACTACTCCAGAATGGCATGCCTCCTCCAGCCGCAACTGCAGGGGAAGCCGCACCAGTAATCACGGGCATGTTTTCAGCAACTCCTCGACCATCCAGCTGCTCTGCCGTCCGCTATGTTGGCAAAGTATACTTGGGCTACATTGTTTAAACAAAATGGGCAGTAAAAGTCCAGGCTTCAGAGTCTGTGGAAACTACTGCACCTATAGGACCGCGAGCTGCCATATTTTTTGCTCCTATGTATATCCAAGGGTGGATGCTAGATTCTTGAAGGGGCAAGCCTCGATCGTTAACGATATTGTTAGCTCCATTAACAATATGTCCTGTTGGAACCAAACTGCGCACAGCGCTTCCCAATGTAGGATCTTTTTTTTTTTTTATTTAGATACCACGCTCTAACTGGTAACCCCTACAATACGCGCATCTGAGAGGTCGAGCGTGGTAACCACTAAGGGTGGATTTCGTTAAAGTTTTCCGTCTTCCATCACCTACCAGCACCAAATGTGCGGAGTAACACTACTCCACTGCCCTATTCTATGATCTCCACCCCCTCGTATTTACACCGTTCAAACTCCGGAATCCCAAGCCCACCCTGATGGGGTGGTTGACTGAACATGGGAACCGGAGTATCCAAGGGCAGCTTCATGAACTTCCTCAGTTCAGCCCGAACCATTCTATCCGCTTCACGCAGCGTCTTGATGGTAAGACGCTCGTGCCTAAGACGATAAGTGTATTTGGGTATCAGATAGTGTTTCAGGAGAAAGAACTTCTGTTGCGGTTTGAGGTAAGCCGAGGAAAGTTTCCTCAGCTTGTCCCTCAAATCCCCTAAAGACCATTTTGCCACGCCAGAAGAAGAGATCTTAACTCCTATGTATTTGTAAATACCTGTTGAGTTCACAACCGGTAGTTCAGAGCCCTCGACATCGAATGGAGTTAGGTCGTGGATGAACTTATTGGACTTTCCCAGCCGATGCACACTTATGGAACCCAAGCTCGAGACCTAGCCGTCTCGCAGCCCTCGCCAGAGTTCTTACGACGCGAGTGGGTTCGAAAAGCACACCAGCCCCAAAGACATGCACGGAGATATCAGCCCTATCCACCAGCGGCGCTTTTGAAGAAGCGCCAGATCGCCGCACTGCCTTCCATTAAGCGCACTTCTAGCAACCAGCCTCACTTCTTCTCTTGCCATCATCCGTTCTTCCTCGGATGTCCAGCGGATCTTGATTTTGACTGCGTTGGCAAGGACGTCGGCATCATATTCTTCACAATGCACTTTCTGCATATGCAGGCGCATTCCCGGGAAGGTCTGGAAGAGAGCGGGACAGACAGGGCAGCCAACAAGAGCCGCCTGCGCCATCGCCGCCTCCTAACTGGTCCGGCCTCATCTTGAGGTCAGAAAATAACTTTCCTCAGGGACTGATGGAATCGAGGAAAGGATCCTCACACTGAGGCCAGTCAGGGAAGGGTGACAAGAGGTTAGCTCAGCCGAGACTTTTGGAACTGGTCTGCGGGAAGCCGAGTGTCCTGTTCTATGGACAGCACGGATCCCACAGGACAGCTCCACAAGCAGCGACAGGTCCCGGCTGTACTCCTTGGAGGTCTCTTGTCGAATACCTTAGACTCGCCGAGCACAACCTGAAGAGTGAGAACTGTGGGTTTAGTTTATGCGGCAACACCCCTTTTAGGGCTAAGCACCGTTACAGCAGATACACACTTCAGCAGGCAACACTCTGGAGAGTCATAGTTACTCCCGCCAAAAAACAACTCCCCCTAACAAGCTGCACGCCACAAAGTCGTACAGCCGAAGGGAGAATCTTACAACCCCAGACCCTCTCAGGCAATCACAGTTTCCGGCAGGACCAATCGAGGAGGTCACTAGTCAGTAATCAATGATCTCAAACGTAAGACAGAAAAGGAGCTTAGAAAAGCAAAACCAGTATCCGCCCATCCGCCATCCACACAAGAAACGAAGTATGGATACAATATGATAATGATGCAATTGAGGAACCAAGAAAGCCAAAAAAAAAAAAAAACAACAACAGCTGATGAGACATCGTTTTCCGAGATGAAAAAGCTACGAATGCAGCTATGAAAGTTAAAAGTCTATGATGGGTGCCCAAGCTACCATGGAGAGATAAATAGACGAACGCATCATCGAAAATGGCTAGTTTCTATGATTCAGATTATATGTCGTTTCGGAGAAACATACAAACAAAAAAGCTAAGAATTCAGCTATGAAAGTAAAAACTCCATCATGGGTGCCCAAGCCCCCATGAAGAGATAGATAGACGAACGAACGTTGTTACTTGTTGGTCACCTTCTATAGAACAGAGAAAGCCCAAGCCACCATACCACGACAAGGTCAGTAGCGTCAGAGTGGAAAGCATATTTTTTGCACACCCCAAAAAAAGTAAAAAAAAAAAAAAAAAAAAAAAAAGTTTTTGACTGGCATCATATCGTTCATCGAAGGAGCGCTGAATCCTTACTAAGATCAAAGAAATCAGAAACTCGGGCGGTTCAGCTTCCACTCAAGTCGATCAAAAATGAATTTCAGCTTTCCTCTCCCAAACGTAGGGGAGGAACGCAGGGATGTGCAGCTTCCAGTCAAGTCGATCGAAAATGAGTTTCAGCTCTCCTCTCCCCAACGCCAAAGCTTTCATTGCTCTTTTCATTCATCATCTCCCATATTTCATGAACAAAACTGATTCTTCCTTACTCAGAGCAATTAGATCTCAAACGCAAAGGCTCAATTTCCAGTCAGGTTGATCAATCCTTACTTTCAACAAGCAGACTTTGCGCCAAAGTATCATTGCTCTTTTCATTCGGCGTCGTGGCTTAGACCAAGATATATCTGAGTCACTCGCCCCATTCTGAAACTCAATTTCACTGCGTTAAGCGAACATCACCAAGATCGGAACAGGGGGTGGGATATAGGCGGCGTCACCCACCCCTCTCTGACACCTCGAATTTCCCTGCCAGAGTTATCGAGACTAGAGAGAGCAAAGAAATTTCAAACGTGAAGGCTCAATTTCCAGTCAGGTTTACAAAACCTTACTTTCAACAAGCACACTTCACGCCAAATTTTCATTGCTCTTTTCGTTCAACTACTGCCTGCGCTTGCGACATATACCAACTCCAGCTACCGTTCGGAGTTTTTTTTAACCACCCTTTCCGTTTTAGATGAAGCCAAAGCTGATGCTTCCGCTGACGAAAAAGTCGTATGCGGCTCGCTCCGGGAATGCAACGATTGAGTCCTGGCACTGCCAAGACGAAGACTATTCGCCGCTGTGCAAGCGATCACGTGCAATTAGTTCGTGCCCCAATCTCGTAATTATTAAAAATTACCCAGTAGGTGGCAAAGATAACTGCAGAGGTGTATTATCGCAGAGCTGACAGTTCCAAGAAGCCACCGTCACGAACTCTCCGAGTCACAAACCGGACACCCGGCCTTCCACCGTCGCGAAAAATGACTCGTCTGCCACTCAAGGCCCCTAGATAGCCTCCAGACGGCGTGTTAGGCCGGATGCGTTACAGGCCCGACGACGAAGATAAAGAACTCCGAAACAGATACAGATCCCCTGACCAGCTAAAAAGGACGAGCCATCTTCCGCTAAAGCTTCCATGCCAATCTACAGCAGACAACCCCGACCTCATTTAAAACCGGAAAGGAAGCAAAAAAAAAAAAAAAAAAAAAAAAAAAAAAAAACTTTAAATAGCAGCTTTTGCTCGAAACTTCGGATAAAACGAAATCCCGAGATACGCAACCCGACCCTCACCGCGACATGACACTCAGGCAAAGACGGCGAGGAAACCTAGTCCCGCTAGTTTCCTTTGGCTCTGTTAGTACCGTCGGGACTTAACCCAATTTCTTAACAGAAAGTAAGTAGCGCAATGGAGAACCCTTTTGGTCGCCGCTCCCGAGAGCCAGGGGACACTATGAACGAGACAGTTGATCGTACCACGGAAGACTTATAGGCGAACGATTTCGGATACTCCTCGGGGGCAACTGATACGGTGAAACCAACGGATAAAGTGAAAGGAGATGTCAAGTCGCGATCCGGCACCGCATTTATGTTTGCGAACTCCTCTGACGACCGTCGATACTCGCCATCACCACATTGCTTCGTTGTATCTCGACTTCTCCCAACTTTCTCCACCATGTCGTTGCCAAAAACCCTTACATATCCCAAGTTCCTACGAACAGTAGTAGAAACAGCAGCAACATCAACATCAACATCAGAATCAGGAGCATAATCCACGAGAACTCCGCTCGATCAGCACACCCAACGGCCCCCAGTAAAATGCGCAAGACCTTAGTAACGAGGAAGGATGATGCACAGTTGCGCCCGCTTAGGAAAATCAAAGGTCAGGATTTACCTTAGCGCACCGTGAAAAAACGAACACCTTTTGATCCCTGTTTCCAAGCCCAGCAAGTCACAGGGTAAGATCATCGTTTTCTGCCGTATGACTGAAAGACGATAAGACAGAAGACTTCACGCCTTTACCAAGGCATGAGACACGAGGAAGGGATGCGCCACACGGTCCGTCATATCGCCGTCCAGGATACAAAGACCCCTTTTACTCGATAGTATTGGAACTCGTGGGAAATTCCTATCCTCTATAACTATATCAGCCCGTGGGTAGCCTTCCTTTCCCTGTCAAACGTCTCATCGCGTCTGAACCGTATCTTCTACTACTATTACTGATGCTGCTGCTGCTGCTGCAACTCTTGAAATTACTGCTACTGTCCACGCTATAGTCGGTACCCGAAAGATCGAAAACTTATTCAGATAAATGGAGCCAATCCCCCCCGCAACGCAACACTCGAGCAAAGACGGCAAGAGAACCGAGTCACGCTAGCTTCCTTTGACTCTGTTAGTACGTCTGGACTTAACCCAATTTCTTAACAGAAAGTAAGTAGCGCTATGGAGAACCCTTCATCACACGCCCCCCGAGGACAGCTCTCCCGTAGAGGTGATATTTGGGCAGATCGGAGAAAGTAAGTAGCGCTATGGAGAACCCTTCATCACACGCCCCCGAGAACAGCTCTCCCGTAGAGGTGATATTTGGGCAGATCGGACAATTCCGAGCATGACCCGAGGTACTTGATGTGCTGTCTTTGGGGGAATTCGGATGGAAAATCAAGTCGCCGCGGGCACCGCCTTATGTTGGCGAACGCTTTCCGACGACCGTCTATTCTCACCACTATTCTTACCCGGGACGGTATAACATTTCTTTCGGTTTCCCCTTCATTATCCATTGTCAAACTTGCATGTATATGTAAGCTCTCACAAACAGTAGTAGCAGTAGCAGCAACAGCGGCATATTCTACGACAACTCTGCGCGCCATCCAAAGGCCCCCCCGTAAAATGCGCAAAACCTGAGTAACGAGGAAGGATGATGCACAGTCGCGCCCGCTTAGGAAAATCAAAGGCCAGGATTTACCGTAGCGCACCGTGAAAAACAACAACATTTGATCCCCGTTCCCAAGCCCAGCAAGTCACAGGGTAAGAGCATCGTTTTCTGCCGGATGACTAAAAGAGACGATAAGACTAAAGAGTTCACGCCTTTACCATGGCATGAGATACGAGGAAGTGATGCGCCACACGGTCCGTCATATCGCCATCCAGGATATAAAGACCCCTTATATTCGATAGTATTGGGATTTGCGGGAAATTCCTCTCATCCTCTATAGTTATCTCAGCCCGTGGGTAGCATTCCTTTCGAGAAGAAAGGTGCATAATAGGAGTGAATGGCGGGTTTTTTGTGAGGGGTTGTGGGTTACCTGGGTCAAGGGATGAACCCTTACACTGACGATATGACATTGTGAGGGGTCCGTCGCGGTCCCGTGAAGCTCTAGGGTAGATTTTCTGATTGCGACGAGTTCTCCCTAATAGGTATAGAGGGGGCGTTAAAGCTGGGCTTTGTTTTCGACTTGTCATATTCTTCTACTACTTTTCTTTTCCGATGCATGTCACGCACCTTACCCCCAGTCTTGGGGAAAATAGGAAGATACGATTATATATATATATATATATATATATTATATATATTATATTATATATATATATATATATATATATATATATATTATATATATATATATATATATATATATATATATATATATATATATATATAGAGAGAGAGAGAGAGAGAGAGTAAAAAATGAATAGAAAGGCTTATTTATATAAACAAAAATAAGTATACAAACAAAATAAATACCAGCGGGTATTATGTTATAACATTTGTAAAAAAAAAATTACAAATAAAAAAAGAATTATAATGTGAATGTCCTTTACTAAAAAATAATATTGGAGCTTTTTGGATTCAAATCTTAAAAATAATTTCCTCTGCCTTGTATATCAGAAAATAATAATAATAATAATAATAATAATAATAATAATAATAATAATAATAATAATAATAATAATAGTAATAATTCAGTTGTCATTGTTATTGTTTGGAAGCAGTTTCTGTATACTTCGGAGTTCATTTATTTTTTCAATCTTCTTTCGAGCACTTTCCAAGCTTTCGTCAATTTGTTTGTTATAATCTTGTGCTTTATCCAAACATTTTTGCATTCTGCTAGATAAACGGTGTTCCAGCTGATTGAAAAGATTTTCACCCTGCGAGAAGCAAAAAAATGATTTATGTTAATATTGGGTTGTTGATGACAGACATATGATAAAATTGATGCTCTACCGGATACGACTGAAATAATATGATTGAAGTGATATTGGTTACAAATTTGATTGTTCACCGGCCGCTGTATTTATCTATTTTTACCTATTTAGCTTTATCTATTTATATCTATTTATATTTATATCTATCTATCTATCTGTTCACCAGGGAATGGAGTCGTAACGCCAAATATTTGTTTGTCTTAAGTTACACATCTCAATTCATTTGCAATATCCATAGAGCAATCATACTTATCTATGTAATCATATAAGTTGTATGTATATTGTAGTTTTCCTTTAGCATATAGCCTCTTCTTCTTCACTTCTTCACTTAGGCAAGTCATTATTTTCTGAATTCCCTCATTAACATTACCTGTGGCAATTCGTGTTAATGTACCAGTATTTGTGAGTCTGGTTGAGAGATTGTCTGCTATCCCAATATTAGAACATCTATATACTTCAGAGCTCCATGTAGCGTAGAACGGAGTAGCAGTCCATAACTGATTAATAAACATTGTCTTGGACTCCTCTGTATAGTAATCAAGCCACTTTCTTATTTCAGGATTGGTGACATTCTCGTTAAGATATTGAGTTGCAGCGTCTCGCAACCATTTTTTAGGTGGAGATATGTGTATTATGTTCAAAGAGTGTGGATTTTCTAATAATGAATGTATTTCAGTGGTTGAGGGAGTTTTAATATTAAAATATTATATATGTTTTTTGTATGTGAGCAGTAAAAACATGTTTTAAAATGTATAAGAAGTGAAAGATGGTAAGATATAGGATCCTCAAATCCTCTCGTAAAATGAGAGATAGGCGACCACTGGCTCATCCCACCAATACAATGATTGTGAAATATCATATTTATACAGTCCAAATACTCAAGTTCGCTTGATCAAATATTATTTCTAAGGAACAATTCTACATGAATAAATAATCCCATGATTAGAGAAGGTATAGGGGAAATACTAGAACGGCCGCATGATTAAGTGCCCGTCATAGCAGAGCAGAGATCATCATCAATACTAACAAACGATTCGATTGCCATCTGGCGAAAGACATCATATTCTTCCTTTACTGTTATCGACTTCAGACCCCTGTAAATAAAGTGGCTGTTTACTTACCATACAGAAAATAATACTGAGGAATATCGTAATCAATGCCTACTGGCTTCAGTGCAAACCTCAATCTAACAAGGTAAAAGCTTCGATAACTTATACAGATTATTTATCATACATAAAGCTACTTATTAGGTTATTTGTAGATGGAAATGTTTCAAAGCAAATAACATTGGTTGATCTTCCTTGTCTTATAAGAGATAGTAATAACATAACCATAGTTGAAGGCATGCGCTAAGATGGCGTTGATTGTGAGAATGGTCCATCCTTTTTGACGCATGCCCTCAAATCCTCCTCAATGAAACCCATGTCCACCTTGTCCGCTGTTAGGTTTAGTATCGGGTAAAACTCCATCGTAAAGTCTTCGTTGGTATGTAACCAGGCTTTGGGAATACACCTTATGGGAATTTTGAAATAAAAACTTCTTACCAAAATATTCATCGAAGACAGCGAATGGAGCTGCTGTGTTTTCATATCGAAACCTATTATTCCATTTCGAGAAGTCTAGATTTATAAATACGATATGCTTACCAGCTTTGTCATAGTTACATATATAATGATGAGAATAATGACAATCTATTATCTATCTCTACACCTGTTAACGACATCGTCTGATATATCATCAGATAATACTGTGTCCGCCAAGTTCTTTTCGGTTACAGTTTGAAGACATCGGATCATGAAGGTCTGCTTGCAGAACATTCTGCCAAACATTTTCTCTTCTAATTCTTGGGACTAGAACGAAATGGCAGTGTTCTTTGGGTAAGGTTCCATTCTCATCAAAGTAGTCTATAACTTGTTAAATGTATTTTTCGGGTACTTGTGGGTACTTGTATCGGTATCGGACTAAAATTTTGGTATCGGTTACTGATGTCTTAATGACTAAAAGCTACCAGTTAGTTCCCTTTGCCAACAAACCCTTTAATATGAACGCTAAAAGGCAGTCGGCAAAAGTTAGGCGGTGTTACCACGCTAAGGTCGGTAGCTGTTCCCACGATAAAGCGTTTTTTTTTTTTTTTGCACCAAAAAAAAAAAAAAAGTAACTGCGATGTTCTGCAGTGTACAAGTGCCAAAATATCTCTAGATATAT
>JABUQX010004322.1:0-25000 GCA_015478945.1 Trachelipus rathkii | reverse complement strand
GATATGTGTGACATTATTTTAATAACGAAGCTAAAATCAAAATTAAAATAGTATATTTATCACAAATGTATAAAAGTAAGATTAAATCTAGTATGAAAATTTTACGAAAATTAGAAACAATTTAGATCGTGAATTACTTTAGAATTTTAAACAAAGAATGAATTTTGTGAACTCGATTTAAGAAATCGAATGAAACCATCAGAAATGACCTATCGATCATGTGGAACACTCAAAGGTCATCAAGGAAACCCACGCTTCTTATTTTTAGCTATTTATCCCAAGTTGAGGTTGAAAACCTCCGAAAACGGCCTTCCTGCAGACCTCGAAAATCTTTAAAGAAAAGGTCTTCCCGACGCCGAAAACACCTAATTTGACGTATCAAGCGTCAAAAACAGACAAATTCCACCGGAGTGATGGAAAACTTCCAAGTCAGCTGCTGATATGACTTGGCCGGTTTTGCGACGATATTGCCCTATAAACTACTACATTGTAATTACCCGAAATGATGATTTCTGAGAATGGAGAAGAAGAGAGAATGTGTTCTATTTGGGAATTTAGATAGTGAAAGAATTTACTATAGTCAGAAGAATTAAGGGATAAAAAGAGAGAACAGATAATTTAGTTGTACGTAGGATTTAATGGAGATCTTCTCTAATATCTCTTATGCAGGAGTGAACAGAGTCCTATATTTCGTAATCTGGTTATATACCACATATCGCCAACAATACTCAATATACCTATCCTATGTCGTGTCGTATAGCTATATATGCTAGCTCTCTCTCCAATACTTACTTCTCAATATCTACCTTTGCTGATGAAAAGGAATTGTCATAAATAATCATGCGACTGAGAAGACTGATATGGGACAGTTGAGTTCTACTATGAAAGTCGACAGAGGGGCACTGCACTCTACCACTATCTCTAGGTTTGAGTGGAAGGAGGTCCCAATGAGATTTGCCAGTCGTAAACTACTGAATACTGTAATCACTACGTGAGACTGTTAACTGATAGGTTTACAAAATAAAATAATAATAATATAATATTACATGATTATTAAAAATAAATTTTATTTTTATATATAATAAATTATTAAATATACCATCAACTTGATAAATACATGATAGGAAAATCAGTCAATAGTGTGAATAACCGATAAAATGGAGCTTCACAATTGCATATAATATATACGGAAAAATAATAAAAGTTCCTTTCACTTTTAACCCGCTTCTCCTGCCAGCATTTTATATATCATGAGTAGAGCTTTTCGAATCACCGACTGGCCACTTTGCCTCCCCATAACAAAAGTTTTCGGTACGCGCAGTGTTGCTGCCCTACCCTTTGTTTCGTTGCTCTTTTCATTCTTCAAGATAATATAACCGATTTATCTAACAATAGAGTCCGAAATGCGTTAAACTCTCATTGCTAGTATCGATCTTCCCGTCTCGATTCATCTTACTCAGGGCAACATATTTCGAAAGCTGCGATTTAGTCACTTCCCCTTCACACCCAAACCAGCAATAGGATGGGACTCGGGGAAGGCTCAAGCCACTGCACCACGACAAGGTACGTAGCTTCCTGTCATTGTGGTTGCCTAAGCTACCATGACCGCGGTGGGAAAAGCTACACTTTAGTTCTCTTTGCCGACCAGCTTTTTAAGTAGTACAGTTAAATTGCGATAGACAGTTTTCGCCCTCGCATATCGTCGAGTCACCTCTAAGAGAGCGATTACCAATTCTGAGAAGGGTCTGAATAACTTTCGCTTCTCTGCAATAATTTTTGTGAATAGGATAAGTCTGATATAAAATAGTGATAGTGATAAGATAAATAGTTAAAGTAGTATCTGAATAGTATGAGTAGTAGTGTGAAAATCTAGGTGAGGGACAATTGTGTAGAGAGCAAACACACTCTACAATAGACACTAATGATTTCATATCTGTATAGTGCTACTTCTTTTTATACACATCTAACTCATAATCATAGAGTTTCTAGATGAATGTAATATTAACAATCTACACATGAACCTATAATTACTAGTGAACTTAATATTACATAACTGAGATTACATAATTAATCTTACACCTCTACTCAAATCAGACCCAACATCTAATACTGCGACTACCATGAGTAGATTGCGAGAGAATAATTACACAACTCTAACGAGTAAGCTTATAATAAGAGAGTGGAATCTCTACACATTCTCTACGAAAACACACCAATTAAAATATTGACAATAACAAAGAAACAACAACAAATAGAGCAACTGTAGATATGCATTAAAAAATTACGTTAATGTACTTGAAATAAAAAATAAAACAAAAAATAATAAATAATGATCTAATAATATCTTTCCTACTACACTCAATAATAATAATAATTAATATAGTTAATGAATAGTAATTATATAATAGATTAGTTAAATAACATAATTAAATAATATATAATACAAGTGAACAATGAATTACTAATTTTGCACTGATCATAATATTTAATATATATAATTATAATAAATATATAATAGTGGAAATTATATATCTCTTACAATATATAAAAGAATTTATACATAATTTATACTAAGTTACTAATCATGAATTGACCACAAATGCATAAATGATAATAATATAATTTATTGAATATGTATCTTTATATATCTTTCTATATATATATCATATGATATATCTTAATGAATAAAATATTATATATAATAACCTATAATGATAATATAATAATATAATTATATTATTATCTTCTGGAAGCATATACCCTATTATCATGCGACATACAACAGAACGATTATAGTGCGGGTAAGTAATTGTATATTTGATAGAGTGTGCTGGAATTCAGAGAAATATAAGTGTTACACATTACTTATTGAATCACTATTAAACATCTAGACTAATACCAAATAATATGTTACTAGCAATGGTGGTCGTAATAATCAAAAGATAATTCAACGTCTGACTCATGTTAATTGAGAGTAATTGTTCTCTCTATATTTGGTCTCTACCATGTGTATGTGTCATTTAGGAATATATTCAAACGCACGTAGCTACCATATTGTAATCTACATTATTTTCTTCCGGTCATCCCTGTGATAACAGTTATTAAAGGGGCAATTTAGAAAGGTCAAGCCATCGTGAGTACATATCCAAATATGGAACCGATGAGGCTTGAGTAGAGTGGTTCAAGAGCATCCTGTTTTTTGGTGCGGAGCGACTGTGAACTCACCAATCAATAGGAATCGTGTCATCACAACGAGTTGTCCTCATCGTGTGGGTTCTGTGACTGGATTTCTAGCGATATATGGTGTGTCGCTAGTCCAAAAGCATCGGCTATATCTCTTAGGCTCAGATCAAAGTGAAATCTCTACAATAGACTAGACTAAGTGGTTGCAAGTCTTCCAGTCAAGTAATCTTCATCAGACATGTAAGTTTCAGCTTTCCCTCCCCAACGCGGGGATTCAGCTTTCAGTCTAAAAATGACAACAATTACATTAAAATATTAATATCAGGTTTGCCTCTATCACCTAAACGATAACAAATAGTTTTCATTGCTCTTCATTCATCATCTCGTGTTCATCAAAACAAAACTGAATCCTTTTACTCAAGTAACAAAGAAATACTACAAACGCGAATGACTCATAAATTTCCAATAAAGTAATTGATCAAAACTTACTACTTTGCCACAAGGCGTACTTCACGCCAAATTTCATTGATCTACTTTTCTTTATTTCGTGACATTGCGTCAGACTACACCTAGCTAAAATCGTTATCAGTGAATCTTACCACCAAGATTAGGACCTATGGGGTACGGGATATATCGGAATCATAACCCGCCTCACTCCACTAATGTTGACACCTCGAATTAATCCCTTAGCCTAGAGTATATAAATAACAAGAAAACTTCGCAGCCAATACTGAACACTAGGTAACAACATGTATAGACATTAGTACCGGATACACAAACCGCGCAGACGCTTACCTTACAGAGATATTTTACGCACGCGTATGCTTCTTTTTGGATACATCTATAAGATAAGAAGCGTCAGGATGCTAAGAATATGCGATATTTATTTGTTTGTTTCAGTTTTTTTTGTTATATTTTGTTATGTTTTTTTTTTAGTCTTCGTATAAGCGCTAGGGGATGCCGTAGTAAACGATAGAGATAACCTGAGTAATTAGTCAATATCTGTTAAGTTTTGGTTAGGGGGTGAGCAGAGCGGAGAGCGCGATTCAGCAGGTGCAGTGTGGAATCCTATATCAAAATTAAAAGATTAGGAGGAAGCGGATAACGCGATAAATACAGAAAACTACACATAGAAGTGGGTATATCTGTCTGGTAAGTTGACAGAGCGGGCGCGTAACAACGTGCGTAGATCTTGAAGCGTGTGAGGAGCCATTTCAGGATCTAGTTCGATAGCGCGCAGATGTGAGAGGATACCACGTGCGGCGAGAATAACTCACTTTGCCACCCTAGCGCTCTAATTAACGCACCTCGATTAATATGCCTGTTAGTTAGATGATATCACTGTTGCTGTATATTTAATCTGTGCTCAGAGATGTCCTGAAGATATCTTTAAGTTACGTTGACGTCTTTGAAGAATATTATTCTTTAGTAAATCTGTCTCTCTTGTTATTATATGTTTATTTATCTCTACATTAATATCATTTTCTCACTAACTAAAACGAGAAGCGAGCTAGCTAATTTCACACTAATGCGTTTTTGCCGAGCTTTTCTTTAAAAGACAGACGAAAGCTGTATCAACATAGTTATGAGTTCATAAACGCGTTAGTCCGTGTGTACAGTCTTTACGAACGTCTAGACTAATTGTTGAGAGCAGTAAGAAGTCTTAACTGTAAGTGCTATCTAATCCGTATACATTAAACAACACGTGATAAAGTATATATTCATTTATAAGTCAATGTTTTATTCTTAATACTGACATACAGAGGATGCTGTTAGTCTAATATGATTAAACCTATGTATAATTGAGATATAAATATACCAACATAAACATACATCCTTAGACACAAGACATAACGTGGAAGAAAGGGTGGAAAAATGATATTAGCGTATCGTAAGTTTTGATTATATGTGAGTGAATGAATTTTTAGTAATTACCTTTGTATAATAAACTTTCACATATGCTCCTTGTACTGTATAGTCATGGAAATTAGGAAAGGAAATGAAAAATATATAAAAGGTTACACTCTGATATAAAATATAAAAAGTGTAGGTTATAATGATATATTTCACTGAATACAGAAGTGAGTAATGCGGTAAGTTTACCCAACCTGGTAAATAAATAATAAAAAATATATAATATAATATAATTATAAATATATATATATATATAATAACTTTTGTATAATTACATGACCATTAGTTAAAAAGATAATGTATACACCAATATAATATATATTTAATAATAATAATAATAATTAAATAATTTATATAAATTTTAATATAATATAATTATAATTAATAATAAAACAAAATTAAATGGAGTCATATTTGATTATTTCCTGATCTCATCTAAATGCAAAGTAAGCTTTCATAATTAAATAGTAAGATAATACCTGCTTCTATCTAACATATATATTATACACATTACCTTTTTTAAATTAATGAGCATTCACTTGTCATTTACTTAACTACAATTTACACCATACCTAATTATTAATAAAGGAAAAATATCAATATTTTTATATATATATTATATATATATATAATATAGTGTTATGATAATATATTGGATATATTGTATGTGAGAATTTATAGGAGATAGTTAATATATTTATATATAATATATAATATAATAAATTATAATATATTAATATATAATATATATTATATAATATATATTTTATATAATATATATTTAATAATAATATATATTAATATAATAAATATAATTGATATAATATATATTAAAAATCTCGTAATTCGAGTGGGTGTATAGGCATAATGACGATATTTACATGCTAATAAATAAAAATGTGAGGATTTAAGTTAACATATATTTATATCAGTACTGGATAAGACCCATGACTTTTTGAAAGCAATATTATAGATATAATATATAGCATGCTCATCTATTTCGTTGTAATATTAACATTTTATAAGCCCCCTAATCAAATCTACACTACTATTAATCTATTTCAAGTTAAATACAAAATGGGAAAACAAAGCTTATTAATAACCAATATTAATATTAATAATATGAATACGTGAGCAGTGAGCCACATTAAAACGGTACGCGGCAACATGTTAGTAGTAATAAGTGCCGAAGCGACACCTGCGACGTCACGATTTTCGTGTACGTATGTAGGTGAATGTGATTAAAATGAACCTATACCTTTGGAGGAATAGCGACCACCTCATTATTCTCGAGTTCTGGTACTTCTTGTTCATGGCAGTCAAGGGCCTGTGATCAGACTGCAAGATGAACTCTCTTCCATAGAGATACGGTTCGAATTTCTTAATTCCGGTGACAATCGCCAGTGCCTCCTTTTCTAAGATGGATTACCACTGTTGCGTAAACGACATTGTGTGTTCACTAATCCATTTTTGCTTATCCTATTATAGTCTGCACTGGAGAAAGTAATTCGTGTGATACAATAATATCCTAGAAATTTGAGGTGTACAATAAATCTTTTAGCTACATGTAATACTGAGAATTGCGTACCATCTCTAAAGACAATAATTGTATCACCTTCTTTTATACATATTTGGTTTTATGAGATAATCTTTAATATAAATATATGGTGTCATAGACTAATTTATCTTCTTCTAACTTTGTCCCACGAAAACGCATTATTTGGTTGGCTTATTTACTTTGCCAGAGATACTGACTTATAGTTAATAGGGTTTCTCTCATTATATTTTAATAAGATCTGTGTCTTTCAGTGAGGTAAGTAAGTCGACACTCTATGCGTATCTTTAACGAAGTAACTGTTAATAATATCCAGTTAGATAACCTTAAAATACGAACTGACTACAAACTGTTTTTTGGTTTAATTAGGTGTCAATCCTAATCTTTCATATTAAGATTTTATTGAACTTACAAGTTATATCTTCGTGTATATAACAATCCTTGTTCCATTTCCTTAATATGGTGTAACCTAGAGATAAATTCCATCGTGATAATTGTGAATACGACGTGAGCAAACTCACACTTAGGTGTAGTGATAAGTGAATACCTAGAACCTTTCGCTTTAAGTACATTCTTTTTAAGTACATTCTGTAAGAAGTTATTCAATTATGTAATTCATGCCAGTGAGTCTGTAAAGTGAAAATAATAATGAATTAAATCTGAAGCGAATAGTGTAGACAAGGGTCAATTACACATCTATAATTAAAATCTCCATCTAGTAATCCTTCGCATGGCTCTCACAAGTATTAATAGCTATCCATCTTCACTATCAGCGTCACATAACTTCACTCTTGAAAATCTTATCTGTCCTTAAAAATTTCAATCCATGTTAATAAAACTGTACTCTAATGCGCCATCTCAACCCGACTAACGTTTTCCTTGTTGATACTCTAGAGACATATCATTATTCCAGGTAATCTTATCTAACATGAACCATATCAGCGACTATTTCTGATATCAAGAATTATCTAGCGCATAAGACTATTTATCACCAGTTATATATTTAATATCATTAAATATCGGTAGAGCTCTCTACTTATGCTATTCCTATCATAGCTGTGCTTATACACGTTCGTCTAATAACAATCGTAATAAATATATCTTTGAATACTCCCATTTCTGAGTCAATAAAGTACTAGAGAATTAATAAGTTTACACATCTTTGCTATAATAACTACATATTTTCATACTTATGCTTATTTGATTTCCATTAACTGTGATAACCGATCAACGTCACCTACCTATATGGAAATAATAATACGCGAGATATGCTTAGCTTATATATATAATAATTGAGCGTTCTCTATTCATTTATCGTATAACTCTTCAATAATATTCCCATACTCTCTTCGTTTCTCCTTTTTAGTTCCTATAGGGATTATAAATCTAAAATCTTCTCATTCATTTTCTTCCTTTAATCGATTTAAGATAGATCTATATGTACTATATAGTGTACATATCTGTTTTTATCACCAACTCCTTTCTCTATCCTATATCCAAATTAATATACTTATATTCGCTATACTTCTTGATATCTTGAAGAGAGCTCTGATGTATCTATCTGTAGATTTCTATACATTCTTTGGTCACCGAGAACGATATTCTGAATGAGTATGTTCTTCCGGGTATTAGTTAATATCTAATCGCATTGCTAAAATATCCAGTTCTTTCAACACAACTTTGATGTTAATTCTTTGTACTATGTGTGTTATCAGTTCATTTATATTTTTACCTCTATGTCGGATAATGTCTATTGATCTATCTACGTTCATAGCGTTCTATTCCGGTTTTACTATGTCTATAACTTTTTGTACAGATAGTCTACTTATCTCGATAACATGGAATATATGAATTTTATTGCGTCCTTTCTTACCTTAACTGACTCACCTGTAACATTAAATTCGCCGATATATTATAAACTTACTTTATATGCTATGTTACATGGGTCACATATTACACTTGCCTATACTAGATAATATACTTTATCTACTCACTATGTAAGATTTTATAATCTATAGCACCCTTGAATATACAGAATATTCATTTAACCTAAAATTAATATTCTTTTCTCAATACTTCTACACCTTTTTGTTTTCAGTATTTCTAATATTTTCTTTAAGATATATGTTATATCCATAATATATATATAATATAATACTAATTCATAATATCTCGTGAAGTGTAATCCGCTCTTGAATTATAATCAATTCCTCGATACGCCGCTATAATTAGCTGAGATTGAAGATTATTTCCTTGTCCACCTAATATTATCTTCACATCAGTATACATTTAGAGATGAAATACATTGTAATATGAATCTACATTAAAATTTATATATGATAAGGCACTGTATGCTACACCTTATTTGATAGATTAATGTTTGCCGGTATACCTATTAATCTACAATAATTATATTGAATTCTAAATATAAATTTGGGAAACTCTAATAAATAAACAGATAACTATATGTAAATATATTGAAAAGCTAAATATAAGATACCAAATATAAATGTGGATAATAGTAATATATTAATATTCTTCAATAAAATTGCAGTATTTTCCTAATATTCATATACAATAACTACATTTTTTCCAAAATGGATCTCTGAGGACTTTCTAGACTATCGCACGTTTGGCTTTCCTGCTTAGAGTTATAATATTTTATATTTGAATTTAATCTCTTTATCAAACTATTTATGACTTTAACTTGATTATGCTGCATAGATCTAGTTCCTCCAATTTCTGTTCGGACTCCTCCTGTATATCTCGACCTATACCTTATATATTTCAGACAAATAATAGAAATCTGGTTGAGTATATCTTGGTGCGTTGTAGCGCTGATCTCTACAGTGATTCTGTTTACAAGTTAATCCTCGCTGCGAAGCTCATCGAGCTGAAGGAAATAATAAGTGACGTACTAACACTCGCTTGAATCCTGGCGAAATATTCTAAGCGCGAATTCGCGAATTATTTAATCATTCTTATTCTTTTTTTTTTCATTTTTATTTCTCTTATTGACACTTTGTTGCGGGCTTCCCATGGCGTAAGTTGCACTCGGAATATTATAGTAGGTAAAAATTGACCTTCTTCTCACCATTTAGGGGCCTTATCGAGCCGATTCTGCGGAGCAAGAGATCGAGGTGAGTACTCTCATAACGCGTCAGGGCGAGAATATACTGTGCGATCAGGGTTCAGCGTACAACAAATCTCTCGAAAAAGAGCGGGGGTCGGAGATGTGTCGCTAATCGTGGCGTACCTGTGCGAGTGTAAGTCGTGTATATCTCTCTGGCCATGCTCGATCCACGGCGAAGCTGCCTGAGTATGTGTGACTTGTTTTTGGACGCTAGAGTCTAATATGTAACTATCCTTCTAGTCGAGTTAGATTACAGTGAGCTATATCTGTAGCAAAATTAGTCTATATCTCTGCTATTTTTAGTGTAGAATAATTCAATACCACAATAGCATAAGTGATTATCGCGCGAATGAACGAAGTAGGCGCGAGTGTATTTTGATAGGTGTGATGAGACTGGGGGGCACGTAATAACTTTGCGAGTTTGCGCTCACCATAGTTAAGCTTGGACATCTGTATGTGGTCATGTATGAGCGGTTCGTAGTCACAGGGGTTGACATTCTCTCAGGTACACGGCTGTATATCACTGTCTGATTAATCGCGGTACGGGCGCGAGTTAACTGTAGCGTGTGCTGAATCTTATTCTTTCCCATAATATATCTTGTGATGAATATTAAGGTTACCTAAAATTACACCACTAATATATTAAGAAAGGCACTATGCAATCTACAGCTTAAGTTTGCCCTCTCCTAGACATCTGTAGCAAGACCACTGTCTTCGCGAATCACTGTCTACTGCTCTTGTCGGCTGGTGCTCTCGCAATATCGTTAAGCTTCCCTTGATTTTCTCTGCTTAAGCTACCTGGTTTAGTCTTGGTCGTATGCGTATATATTGCTGGTTGATATAAGAGTATTATAATCTTAATCCACGAAATGATAACCTATAACTTACTGAATTTATCAGTAAATTTTACGTGTAACGTACATGACGTTAATCAAATTGATGTGATAGTTAGGCTTCGAAAAATTTCAGTATAGACTGTAACTACTATTTCTAAATCTATCTATTATTTAATCTAAATTCTTTCTCGTTTGCTTCAACAGCTGCTCATTCGGCACAAGTACTAAAATAAATTTATCTAAAATCGATAAGAAATTTATCAGTATCGTCGGTACGGATCATTTATACACCTTTATGCCGCGCGCACTCAACATTAATTTCGAAGAGCTAATTAATCTAAGTACGTAATTTTCATGATATTACATCACTCGGACTTGAATCATCTCTACATGAAATCTAGGTCTACAATACTTTTTAGATTTAATTGCGCTAAAGTAAATATAATATAACCAACTTTCGGTGAGGTTTAGTATCTGAATCAACAATGCTCTTTCTTATAGTCTTTCATAAAATCTTAAGTCTCCTCTAACCGTTAAATAAATTATCGAATACCTGGTAACCGTTTTTATTTATCACTTGTAAAAGATATTTATGCCGTTATTTGGTCACTAAGTAGTTCTTTAATAGATACAAATTTTTCTAACTAATAATTTGACAATCCAAATCTTTATCTCTTCGGCCACATCATTTGGTTTCCGCTTGCTTTTCGAAGAATATTTATGAAATATTCTTCTATATGCGGATTAGTATACTTCTGTGTCGTTCTCGAATGCGTAGGAGGTAATAGAGTAAGACTATTAATTCTGTTATAGAGGATCAATTTTTCTAGCTTAATTCTAAAGTGATACTCGTATATTGGCGTTGAGCAGATTTACTGTGTAAGAAGATATATGATGAACCGACTATCTATAGATGTCTAGTGTGTCGTCTTATCTATCGCTGATCTTAAGTATACATCATGTGAAGCAACGTCTTTTCTCCATACTATAGATTTTCTGCGTAATGACCGGCTACTTATACTGCTTACTAAGTTATTACATTTCTTGTGCCTCGCTTACATAGGTTTGTTCTATTCTTCCTCGGCTCATAAGATTTGGCTTTATCGTTCATCAGCTTCAAAGTTTGAGTAAGGCTTAATTCTGCCTCGGCTCAAGTTTTTCTTTTCTAAATATCTAAACGCAGCATCATATTTTTCTGTTTACTCCGACTCAAATTATTTCCTATTTTGAAAGCTTTTTGTAGTTAGTTTATGGATCTTATTACTAGAATCATATGATTCCTAATATATGAATAGGTTAGGTTTTGGTTTAGGATAACTTCCCATGAGTTCATAAATTTATTAAGGATATATTAATTTACTTATCAACACTTAATGTAAAAATATTATCAAAACTTAGTCAATAAAACCTGATAATACTCGGGTATATGGAACTTGAAGTAAAACTATACCGAATACTCAACCTTAGATCATATTTCTATCAATATCAAGCTACATCCTATTAAAGTCTAACCATATATAAGATCATCGAATTAGTATCTCTGTTTATAATTATATAACCTCAAACCCAACCTTAAGATAGATTTAACGTTTATCTCAGCCAGAATTTATCTTAATGTGTTCATAGACAGGGGGTAAAGGAATTGAATTGAGTAATATAATATTAATATATATTATTTATATAATAAATAAATATATAAATATATATATATATTTAATATAATATATATATAATAATATAATTAATTATATATATATATATAATATAATATATAATAATATTATTATAATAATAATATATATATATATATATATATATATATAATATATTATATTATTATAATTATAGATATATAAATTATAATATAATTATCCAGAGTGGGGTTGCTAAATACTATTGGTTAATGTATTAGTGTATAAACGAATCTGATTATCAGTAAAGTGAGAAAGGTAGCTAAGGTCGAGAAAATTTAAATAAGGTATGACTAGAAATGTAGGCTATAGTAATCTTGGTATGCTGCTTATGTAACGGATACAAGATTATTTTATTTATACTTATTAAAAGTTAAGTAAATATAGAATAGATAGGTTATTGTATAATATCTATAATACTAGATTAGTATTATAAAAATAATTCCAATCAAGTAACCTATATTTCATAGTCTCCTATTTCCCAATGTGATAAGATGGCATTCAGGTCAGTTAGACTATGAGAAAAGTCACATATATTAGAAATTTTAACTATTTGAGAAGCTATTAATCTTTAATTTTTTTTTAAAGAGTAATATTTTGTTTTTAATTCTATATTAATTATTTATTTCATAGATAATATACTTGTAATTTTTTTAGTCTGTGCAATTTATGTTTCGTTCAAGTTGATCAAGTAAACATTTTTTTACATTATTGTAAATTAATTTTTATAATTTAATTATATTAAATAACGAAAGTGCAATATTATATACACTATGACTAAGTCACTTATAGATAGCCTTATATCCCTAATATAATTAAAAATGACTTATTTAACTTCTACTACCATATGTTTAAACTTTGCAGTAAAAATATAAAGCTACTTTCATAAACCTTTTTAAAATGTTACAGAAATATGTGAGTATAAAATATATATATAATATATATAATATAATATATTATATTATATATTATATATATATATATATTATACATATATATATAATTATATATATATATATATTATTATATAAAAAGTAATATTTTCTAAAATTATACAATCTATATCAAATACATCCATATTGAACAAAAAAGATCATATAACTAATTTAAATATTTTCAAACTTCAAATTATAGCCAAAAAAGTAGCCCCCTGTCCGATTACGCAAAAACAAACAAAGTAAATATGGAAACTGGCCAACACCGCATTTTCTCACGGACGTGTCGGGATATGTAAATTAACCCATATTATATATATATATATATATATATATATATATATATTATATATACTATATATATATATATATATTATACTGTATAATATATATATATATATAATATATATATATATATATATATATATATATGAACGGCCTCGTGGATGTAGTGTAGGAGGTTGACTCGCCGACTCTTATGCGATAGGAGAGGACGCTGATTCAATCCTCCGCGTAGCAGTCTGAGTTTTATCTTTTGGGGCAAGAATTTTAAAACTCGGCTTCGAACACTTGGTGGCGACAGGTTTGGGGATAGCCGGCCTTAAAGTTTGATTTCTTGTAGTCCCCTCGTGTTTCCTCTGAGAAGGGATTTAGTTAAAAGGAAGTTTTATATTATATATATATATATATATTATATATATATTATATATATATATATATATAATATATACTATATATATATATATATATATATATATATTTATTTTATATATATAAATATAAAATATATATATATAATATCTTTATATATATATCATATATTTCTATAATATATGTTTTATATTATTTATATATATATTTATATATATATATTATATTACATATAAATAATATATATATTATATAAATATATATATATATATATAATATATATATACTCTTGTGACATAATGGAGCAAGTAGTTTGCTTGAAAACCTACTTCAATTTCAAAGTTTTCAGATCGTAAAATGCTTTCATCCTGCTTAAGCAATATAAAAGTATATAGTAAAACTTGATTTAAGAGCCTTTCTAAGTAGTTTAGGGTTGGCCGACACACCAAGTGCGGTGCGGTGCGTGTGGTGCGCACATTATGATGCGGCGCGGTTGCCTGGTTGCGGTGGCGTTTGCGCAAAATTCCGGTGATCGGCCAACCCTATTAGTAGCGTTATACGGATATCAACATCTGCATCGTCATAAGCATTGACAATAATGTCGGCGCCATTTTACATAGACTGACAGATTCGATTTCTTACGTTGGTTGCCAGATCTTACAAATTTGACCTTCCGACTGTCCTTTTATGCAAAGAATATATATCATATATATTAATTTATATATATTTATATATTGTATGTTTTTATATATATATATATATATACTATAATATAATAATTAATAATATTTAATATAATTTATAATTTTATTTATTTTTACCATAAAAGTAAATTGTCTTATCGCATAAAAGGAGTCGGAAGATAAAATTTGTAAGATTTGCCAACCAACGGAAAGAAAGTGAATATATCACTATATAATAATATATATATATTAAATATATATATATATATATATATATACTATAATAATTATTATTAATAGTATATATTATATATATAATATAGTCTATATATATATATTATAATCTGTGTCTACCTTCTAAATTTTATCCTTAAACCCCAGAACTTAATGGCCCCCCAGTATGACACTAACCTAATGGATTTGTAAGCCCCCAAGTAGTACCTAACCTAATGGATTTTGTTTGCCCACAAGTACGACCTAACCTAATGGATTTATGATTATATTTGAAAGCCATTGTAAGATCTAAAATAAATGAAATATATATATAATATATATATATATATATATATATATATATATATATAGAAATATATATTATATATATATATATATATATTTATATATGCTATTTTAAGATGTTGACTCCAGGAACGAAAATCAATCAAAAATGTAACGCGTTTTAAAGGTTTGAGGAGAAATACATTAGTAAATGCCTGGATAATCAATAGTATTAATTAATATTAACAAAAAGAAAAAAGAAATTGAGATATACATTGATACGAGCATCGCAGCAATCGTCCAATACAAGTTCGTAGCTTATCAATAATTCCTAAATCTATTTATTTCAGTTAAAATTTGATGAATATACGTTAAAGTTTATTGAGATGCTTTATAATATTAGAGTGATTTTTTTTAGTGTATTATACTAATTTTTGATCCGGGGTGGGCTTGGGCCCCCCCTCTATATCAATCCCCCACGTCACCCGCAGAGCGGCGGTGCCCCAGTCGACTATGCTCGCGGTCCGTGTTTGGAGTTTTTTTTATAATAAAAGATATTCCCATAAATTATAATAATAATCCAAAATAAAAGAATTAAAAAATAAAAAGAACTTTAGAAAAAATCAAATTCATATTAAGTTAAATAATAATAATAAATAATAATAATATAATAATAATAATAATAATATGATAATAATAATAATAATAATAATAATATAATAATAATAATAAATAAATAATAATAATAATCTTTGTTAATGTCATAAAAAATAAAAATGCAAAAACTCTCCGGTTAATAAGTAGAAAATTGCCACAATAAAGAAGATACTCGAAATTCGTTGTTTTTCTTTTCGAAAATTTTTCCCCTATAAAAACGTAGTCATCTATTATATAGTTATATATTATATATATATATATATTATATATATATAATATATATAATATAATATATATATATATATTACATATATATAATATATATATATATAGTATATATATATATACTTAATCTTAAACTTTTATTAAAAGGCAGGAGAGAGTTATAAAAAAAATACCTTTCATGACACATTCTAAATTGCTTTCGACAATTACTTTTAGTACACCGGAAATAAAAATTAAAATTTTCATTATAAATACTACATACCTTATCACAAACACAAGTTTTACACTCTAAAATTAACTTATAATACATTATAAATGCTAGCAACGTTGTTTTATCAGAAAATATACAATCTAAATCTAACACATTCATTTTCAGTAAAGGTCAAATAAGAACTGCTTCGAAAACTGTCCGAATAATGTGTCTTTACTTTTAATAAAAAGGACAAATTCTAATAAAATGGGCAGTTCTGGCAACCTTGAGTTTAAAACCATTCTATCAGTCTATCTAATATTAAGCCATTGTTCTACATATACAACTATTTTGGTTTAAATTTCAAAAGGGTGGTTCGAAATCTTAGTTGAGGATGAAGTAAAGCAGAAAGGAGTTGAGTACCCTAAGATCTCTTCTGACTTCAAGAATATCTGATTCTTGGATCATCTGAAATCGCATTCCATCCATGGCTTTGAGCGATCGAAATCTAGTGGAGATATGCTACTTTCCAATCTAAGAGATTTATGGTCTTCTGCCCTTAAGGACTATGAGGAGTCTTGTGTGTTAGCGCTTGACATATATATCTAAGACATCTGACCTGGTATAGCATTCGTCGCTGCAATTCTAACTTTCCTTCTTTGGATTTCCTCCATGTATTTGCTTACGTATGTCTAATTTTCTGTCAAATCGTTCCTTATGTGTTCTGTATTGCCTGTCAATCGTGGTGTTCCACAGAGTTCTATCTTATATCCCACTCTATTACTAGTTTTCATTAACGATCCTCTCAGCTACTCGTCTAACAATTCATCCATATGCCAATAATTCGATACTACATTCTTCGACTCATTTCAAGTCTGCTCCTTCTTTTGCATCAAGAGTTGCCTCTCGTCTTAATCTTTCCGATTCTATCCTCAACCTTAAGAAATTCAACTTTTTAAAAGCTTACCTTCTACAAATCTCAAAGACACCTAGCATTTCTATCGGACCTACTAATCAGATCTGTCCACTTGTGATTATTTCTCGTTTCCTAAATTGATGTTACCGTTCTAAGGGCACCTCTTTGCTGATGCAGGCGACATGCAAAGGGCTATGACGTCAAGTCTCCGGACCATACCAAAGAAAGACATAAAGATTTCGTTCCGGTCTGTCGTAGATCAACTCCATGTATCGATGCGGGAGGAATCTACTATGAATAAAATAAAAGTAATATTCACTTATTTTCTTTTAATTTTATCCCCTATTGACTTTCTCATTCTTATTTTGTCGGACTATATATATATATATTATAGTATATAAATATATATATATATAATATATATTATATATATATATATATATATATATATAATATATATATATATAATATATATATATATATATATATATATTATATATATATATATAATATAGTATATGTGTGTGGTGTGTGTGTGTTGTGTGTGTGTGTGTGTGTGTGGTGTGTGGGTGGTGTGTGGTGTGTGTGTGTGTGTGTTGTGGTGTGTGGTGTGTTGTGTGTGTGTGTAAGTGTGTGTGAGTGTGTGTTTCTGATTATTGTATTTATAAATTGGACCAAAAAGTCATTTTTCATGATACTTTTACATTTTTAATTAAAATGAATTATTTTCCTGTCAAAAACATGTTATAAACAATTGTTTTATTTGTCAATTCAATAACCAAGAAATGATTGCCGAGGAGTTACGAACAACAAACATCATATTTCGATGTATGATATTTGAAAAGACAATGTTCATTATTTTAGGTAAAATAAACTAACATATTAGTGCAAAGTTATATATATATATATATATATATATATATATATATATATATTATATAATATATATATATATAACTACTATAATATATATATATATATATACTATAGTATATATATATATATATATACTATATATATATATATATGTATTTGGGGGGGGAGAGAAAGAATTGCGCATAGCGTACGTTCTTCTTGTCGTAGAAGGCTACTAAATGAACAGTGGTAGTTGGGTTGGCTGCCCAATACCACTTATCTTTTGCTAGGAATGCCAATGCATCCTCGGAGAAGATCGTGATCGCCGTAAACGACCTTCAATCTTTCGGCGAAAATGTATAACTCGTATGGGTACATAGAATGTCAGAGCAATAAATGAGGACTAGAAGAGGAGAGAGGTGATGAATGTATTTAGAAAAGGTAAGTTTGATTTGATCGCTATGTCTGAAACAAAGATAAAAGGAAACGGTGAAAATGAGTGGTGTGGTATGGTGTGAAATGTATATGTACTGCTGTGGAAAGGAATGAGAGGGGGAGAGAAGGGGAGTTTCAATTCATGAGTGACCTGGTGGTACAGAGAACTTGCGTAGATTTTTGCTTTGTGCGTGAGTAATAGAACTCCAATGGTTAAATTTAAGTTTGAAAAAGTCAAGGTATGTGTGGTAGTAACATATGGTCCATCTGAGGGTAATATTGAAGAGAGTGCGATTTTCTGAGATAATCTGAATGTGTTTTGATGGGGTGAGTAGGAGCTCAGATTGGATTGTGTTGGGTAACCTAAATGGTTGAATAGGTGATCCCAAAAAAGGCATGGTATAACAGGGTGACTTTAGGGATCTTGTCGGATGTCGCAGAGAAGGCAGGTTCGGCTCGAGTATCGAAGAAGAATATGAGCAATCTGGTCAGTGATAAGAAGACCTCACTTTAATTTGCGCTCCGTTTATGATATGCGAGTTCTTTAGGAAGACATATGTGGATCGTACTACGTCAGGAGTAGTACTTTTTTTTTTTTTACATTTGCAGGGCAAACTTTGACCAGCATTCCAGCAAATGTATTCCTTTTCTGTGGCATTAATAGTTTTTAAGATACATATGACGGCCAATCCAGACTATAGCTTTGATATTATGTATATATATATTAAATATATATATATATATATATATTATATATATTATAATATATATATATGTATATATTATATATATATATAATATATAAATGATATATATAGATATATATATATATATATATTATATATATAATATATATAAACGGTTATATATATATATATAATATTTAAACATATAACATATAATATTATATATATACTATATATATATATACATATAAAATATATAATATATATATAATATACTATATATAATTATATAATATATAATATACTAGTATATAATATATACATATATACCTATAAAATATTATATAGTATATATATTATATATTATTATACTATGATAATAATTATTATAGTATATAATAATATAGATATATATATATCATCGAGTTTATATAAACTTCGATACGTTATAATTAGGTTGCGTTCACTGAGATTTTGGATGGTATTTTAGCTTCGAAGTAGGAGACCGTTAGTATAGTTCAGGCGGTAATCGATGATGACTCTGGAACAAGTACGGTATAGTTAAATAACTTATTATAGTCAAAGTAAAAAATAAAAGACAAATTAGGCAAGCATATTTCACTTCATCAACGCATCTCATAGTCATACTAATCGACACATAACTGTACTTGCTAATTATAATATATGTAAAATTCAATTATTAATGTGATTAATATACACTTACTATAGCTTGGAGAACTTTATACACAGACTTTAAATTTTGGAAAACCCCAAGACTACTCAAAAATGGAGTTTCTAGCCCTGAAGACATTTCCTTTCATATGCTACAGCTCGTTCATCCGAGAACATCGACATTCCTACTCAGTCTATTCACGAATGGACGACGAGTATGGACTAAACGCGACAAGACTGGCGCCTGGCAGACGACCCGAAGCAGATTGAGGCTAAAGAGAGAGAAAAGAGAGAATTAAAGCAAACAGACAATGTAACGAAATACCCATAGATGCCTTTAATGGCACTAAAACCAACGATATTGGCGTTAAGTGCCGATAGCGATGTACGTCAAAGAATGCAATTCAAGGAATTAGCAATATGGGTGATAGAATATAATTAATAAATACAAACTATAATACGAATGAAAAGAGATGTAGAGAGATGAGAGATTACAGATAGAGAGGCATCGACGATCAACTAGGAAACACAAAGAAACTCAGAGAAGATATATTGAGAGAAAGAAGAAGTTATGAGATAGGAGATTAAAATTGGGCTGCTGAGAGAGAATGTGTTAATCTCTTAGAGGTATAATGAGGAGAACCATTAGAGGATATTGGAGAGGCGGCATGAGAGGTATTCAAAATCTAGAAAATACGACTTATGGAGATAGAGATATAGTTAAGATAGTGATGATAGTAAGAAATAGGATAGGAGAAAGTCTTTCATTTTTCATTATGGAGCGACGAGAAGGGTACACATCTAAAAAGGGAACAATCATATAGAAAAACCGATAAGTATCAATACGATATGAACAGACTGCCTGATAATTCGTTTTAGAGATTATAAGATGAAGATGATAGAGAAGATTAGTTTTAATTATAGAGGGCACTAAAAAACTAAATATATAACATTTTATTTATATGGAACAACAATAATACAGAAAAGTTTGAAGAATGCAGCTCAAGAATAAAAAGGTACGTGCAATAGATAAGTAGTAAGGATAGATTCGGTTTTATAGTGACAAAATGAAGAAGAGAGAGAGTAGATAGAAGATGGGCCAATAAATTGGTCAGTCAGAAAATATTAAACATTCTGAAATAGAGCAAACTAACCAGTAATATTCGCAAAATCTAAAGAGATGTTGATAAAGTTAGTAGGTAGGGAAGATAAAGATAAATGTCTATAATGTATTAAGAAGGGAGACTACTGAGAGAAAGAGATGTATATATTATGAAAGATAAAAATGAAGAGAAGACACCAATTATTTATAGGGTGTGTGGATATTAGCCGAACATCTGCATTATTATGGGGTGGAATTTGGCCAACTCAACAGACGAACCCTCACACGGAGTTATTCTCATCTAAGCTTTAAGATCCGGCATCGCAGTCCATATCAAATCTTCCATTTCCTTTTTAGTAGCGATCACGGTCATACCGCTCCCGCATCCGCTGAGGAAAATTTTTTTGACAATCAGTGCAATCCCAATCAACCTAATCTACACAATTAATCGGATTCGATTGTTTGAAGTCTTAATAGCCGAAATTTGAGCATTATATATCCCAAATAATACCCGACCCAATTCAGCTGACATCAGCAAAACCTATAGAGAGTAGAATTCAAGGACCAATATTACAAGGATATAACTGTAGAGCTTATGATTGAGATTGATATAGAAAATTGAAAAAATTAAGATAAAGACTATAGAACTGAGTACGATAGTAATAAAAAGATAGTCAAATCTTTTCGAGAATTACCAAGAAGTAAGATTATGGTAAGTTGATTGATAATAAATTAATGTATGGCTTTGAAGTAAAGTCATGATACTATGTATTAGACTATAAGGAGGATACTAAAACATACGAAAGAAAAATGATGATATACCAATGAAGAGATCGGAGGAAACTCCAAAAACAAACGCTAACAAATATAGAGAAGGAAAGAGATTGAGAGAGAGATGAAGAGAGGAGAGAGAGATAAAGAGAGAGATTGAGAGATATTAGAGAAGAGAGTAATGAGATGATCGAGTAAGATATAGAGAGAGATGAGAGTAAGAAGAGAAGATGAGAATTAAACAAACATACGAAGAAAAGTGTAGAGAGAGAGATGGAGAGAGATAGATGAAGAGAGAGAGATGATAATGATTAGAAGAGAGAAGTGAGAGAAGAGAGAGATGAGAGAGATGAAGAAGAGGAGATAGAGGATAGCTTGTACAAGTAAATAATTTCAAACAAAATGTTAGTAGAAAACATAAATGTTTATTGGTTGATAACCAAGGGAACAAATGAAACATTTTAAAAACAAATTTTGAATCAGAGTAGTAAGAACTACAAGACAATAGATGACATTTTGAATTAATATCACATTTACACACACACTACTGCGTACCACATACACACCACATATATATATATATATTATATTATATTACTTATATTATTATGTATACGTAAATACATGATGTAGCAAAATTTTGATAAATATTATATCTCTATGTTAAAGACCTGATAATATTTTGGAGTAAGTATATATATATTTATATTTATAAAATAATCAATTCTTGAGCATAATTCCTTCCATCAGTTTTAAATATATGAAAAACAACAAGCTAAATCTAATAAAAAAAAAAAACAGATATAAATCAAATAATAATTAAAAATATTTTTATGTTACGTAAAATAAAATGTACTACTACATTTAGCAGCAATGATAATAATGCAAGTACATTGCGATAGATTTCTGATTCATTATCAGATAACTTCTTAAAATTGTTACCACATTTCCAAAAAGCTTTATATATATTGCACAAGTTTGTTAATTATAACTTAGTTGCTCTTTGTTAAACCTCCAATTCCTCTTCTGAAAATATTTTTCTAAATTAAAAGGGAGTATCAAATTCCTTGTCAGATTATCGAAGAAATGATTGTCCATAGATTCCAAAATATCAATAATTCAGTTTCTGATTTTAATTTCAGAGCGTAATTCCGGATGAAGGTTTCCCAATTTTGAAGAGAAGAACGAGCTTATCCCAGAGTCTAAACTAAAACCACGATGGTAACAAATGGTACCCACGTCATGATATATTTATAAAATTATATATATATACTTATATTATATAATATATATATTATATATATCATTTATATATATATATATAACTATATAATTATATATATATTTCAAATACTCTATGTGGACTTCTACAGGTATACTCCCTAGGTACCTCCTAAAATTTACGGCTCGTCGAATTTCCGTAGGACTTACTCGGTTCAATAATAATGCTCCATAGGTATAACCTCAAAAATTTCTTATAACTTTTTCGTCATCCGTATATTCCCGTCTACCAGATCTCACTCAAAAAAGTTTCTACTCCTATAAAGGTCACCCGGCCCGGCTCCGGCTCTATAATGTACTTCAAACTCCGTACAGCAGCTCACTATATTGATTTAATTAATATAATTAATAATTTATAAATTAATAAATACTAATAAAATAATTAAATAATAATATATAATAATAATAATTACATAATAATAATATAATAAATAATTATAAATAATAATAATAATAATAATAATAATTAATTATAATAAATATTATATAATATAATATCGATATAATAATCAATATAAATATAAATTATATAATAATAATATAAATATAAATAATAACAATTTAAATAACTATATAATAAAAATATTATTTAATTTGTTATATTAATAATATATATTAAATTAATAGAGTCAAGGTATTATACATAAATAAATATTCATATGATTTTATAAGATTAATTAATTAATAATAAAATAATAATATTATTATAATAATTACTAAATATAATATATATATAATATATAATAATTAATATATAATTAAATTAAATAATTATAATAAAATAAATATAATATAATAATTATATAATCTATAATTAAATAATTAATAATTAAAATAATCATAAATTAAATGATAATAGTTATGAAAATATATATATTAAATAAATTATATACTTAATAATAATAATTAATAATTAAAGAATAATTATAAAAGCACTGAAACTTATTAATAAATTTTAAATAAATATTTTTAATAATATATAGATATATATAATATAAAAGAGAATCCTAAATAGAAAATTAAATAGAACAAATAAATAAAGTAATATAATAAATAATATTATAATAATGAGATTAGTATAAATTATATTATTTATAATAAATAATATATTGAAAATTCACCGATGAACATAATTTATTAATATAAGGCGGGAACAAATTAAACTCATTCAAAATATAATAATTGATATAGTATTAATATCAAGACTGAATAAATAATGTGAATACATAAATATATCAAAAGATATGAAAATTAAGAACTATTAAAAAAAATTATCTTTCTTAATATAAAGTAGAATAAAACTTCATAAATGATGTTAAGTTTCTACTTCGTTACAAGACATTTTATGCTTACTGGAGTGTAGTGCAAGATACATTTTGAGTATAAGATTTTTACTTAAATATGAAAGATACATCTACTAAACTTATGTTAATTTGATAAAATCGTCCATCATTAATCTATCATCACTCATAATAGCGTTATATCAAAGCAACTGTTCACGGCATGTCGAGCGATCTCGCGTGCCTGGCGCCACAGTGTTAGTTACTTCAGTGTTAAGATGGATGATCACCTATTTAAGGTTAACCGTTTGATTTCTGTCTATGTTTTGAATAGATTATGGGTTTTCTGACTGTTCCATATACTATATATAGTTGCTGCTTATATATATATATATATTATATACGTGTATATTTTATATTCGTTATATCTATATTTACTTATATTTATATATCGATGCTAATTTCTCAAAAATAAGATCATAAATTTTAGTTCCAGAAGATCTGAAGTATACAATATTAAATCATAAAATATTATATAAATAAATTAATAATATTATATTAATATATATTATAATATATATTATTTAAATATAATATATAGATATATATGATATATAAATATATTATTATATATAATTATATATATCAATAATATTATATATATTTAATAATATATTATATATATATAATATATTATATAATATATTATTAATAATACTATATATATATTATATATTATAAATTATATATATTATATATATATATATTAATATAATATTAATATTTATATATATATATATATATAATATATATGTATTTAATATATAATATATATATATATTATATATATA
>JABUQX010004321.1:27500-33745 GCA_015478945.1 Trachelipus rathkii | reverse complement strand
TAAATTTTATCAAGAGATAATTTTCTTAGATGAATAATTATTCAGAAAGACTTTGCTGGATAAATTTTAAATCACACACAATCTTAAGGTCGGATTCGATCTACGGGTAGCAGGGTCTGATTAGTCGTGCAGCCGGAACCGGAGTTATCGGTTTTTTTTCGAATAAAATATTTTTTTTTTGAAAAAGATTTATTGATTAAGATTGATGATAGTGCTGAACAATTTTAAATAGTGCATGAATACCTCTGTCAGATTCTGGGAGTGCCGAAGCAGAACTTGGAAGCCGGTGTCGGAGCCGGAGCCTGGTGTCGGAGCCGGAGGCGGAAGCGGAGCCGGAGGCCGGATCCTGGGTATTTATTTCTTTCAAAAAAATATCTTTTTTTTAGGTGAAAAAATGTATTGCCAGAAGACGTGTTTAAACAACTTTCAATTAGTACAGAAACCTAGTCGGATCCGGAGCTGGATCCGGAGCCGAACCGGGAGCCGGGGGTATGAGATTTTTTTAGAAATATTTTTTAGTGAGAAAATTTATTGAAAGAATAGATGTGGGCTGACAATTTTCAATAGTGGTCATGTTGAACCTTTTTTGGATGGATCGCGGATCTGGACAGATCGGAGTCGGAATGCCGGAGCCGGATCTTGCTGATAAAATACTTACTTTCAAGAAATATTTTTTAGTTGAAGAATGTTTTGCCAGAAGACTTGCTACAACATTTTTCAAAATGAGTTCAAAAACCTTAGTCCGTACAGCGATCCGGAGTCGAACGCGAGCGGAGTTAGACGCGGATACTGTATTATTAAAATTCTTTTCAAAGAATTTTTTTTTTGATGAACAAAATTTAATCGCCGGAAAGGAACGTGTGAGACAATGTTCAAAGGGTGGCAGAAACCTTTAAGTCGGATCTGGATACGAGAATCCATGAAGTCGGAAAACGGAGCCAGGATTCTGGGTATACAATTTTGTTCGATATAAATTTTTTTTTTGTGAAAGTTTTTTTTTTAGATGAAGTCGTGCTAAACAATTTTTCAAATAGTGGCAGATCCTATAGTGAGCGGATCAGCTCCTAATCTGAGCACCAGGCAAGCCGAGTATAAACGAGCAATCGGATTCTGCATAATTTTTTCAAAAAATACTTTTTGTAGCGTGAAAAATTTGATGTGGCAGAATGTACTGCACAATTATCAAACAGTGCTCAGAAACTATTGTCGGAGTTGGCGGGAGCCGGAAAAAATAATTATTATTTTCATTAATTTGGATTGTGAAAGAAATATTCAAATGAAGTTTGATTGAATATCATTGAAATAATATAATAGTAGTATAATTCCCTAATATAATTAATATATATATATAAATATATTATATATATACTATAATCATACATATAATAATATAATATTATATATATACTATATATAGTTATATATATAATATACTATATAAATATATATATATATCTATAAATGGACCTTGAGGTTATGAAGAGAAAATCAAGGTGGGAAGGTGATGGGAATTGTGCAAATGGGTATGAGGTGTAGAAGAAGAGAGTGGATGGGTGCTCTACTATATAGGGTGCTTGGATAATTTAGTTTATGTGTGGCGAACTCTGAAATATGCTTGAGGGATTAAGTCATAGAGAGATTTGGCACAGTGTGCAAAAGGAGGGGTTTGAACAGTAAACGTAGAACAATAGAGTAAAGGTTATGGTTGTTGAGTGGGAGGATGTTCTCTGTGTAAATTATTGTATACATAGTGAGCGCCACTGAACAAATGTCTGAGTCATAATTTTTAGTGTGATATATTGGTGATGAAAAGGAACGGATGATGCGAGAAATGTAGTGATGAAAGTTGTGATGGGAGGAAGATGCCTGGTGCAATTAAAATTCTTAGTGGATGCAAAGGGAATAAGACTTGGAGTGTGCTAGGGTCTTACATGACGTATGCTATTACTCCTGGTGGCTAATGTATTAGTAGTTGAGACATGGTCTGGATAAAGAGTATCATATAAAGTATAGATATAGAACTCTGCTTGAGGCTAACGGCATTTTGATGGGTTTGCTCTTGGGTTAAAGAGGCAGCAACCAACCAAAGTCAACGCCAGCCGGACATGGGCACAGATGCTGTGTTGCGATACAATTTGGCATAATCAAGACGATGAAAAATTTCACTCGCCCCAGGACTCGAACCGACAACAGCGTGGCCGTTAGACAATGTACAAGAGGCTCACCAGTTAGTCGATTGCACGAAAAAGAAGGCATCTAGAAACAGTTTTTTCAAGTCTCCTGCTTTCGATATCAGCTTTGATACTTTTTTAAATCCATAGAAGGGTGTTTTTAACCACTACTGGGGCTACAAGCATTCTCCTAGTTTGCTCCCGTGTTACAGAGCGACCAACCAAAGTCAGGCCACGCGACATGGGAACATCATTCTTTTTGCGATAAAATAATAATAATAAACAGGAAAACATTTAGTCATCGCCAGGATCGAACCGTCAACAACAGAGTCAATACCGATTAGATCAATTTAGCAGAAGTGTCCCACTGTGTCGATCCGACACACAAAAAATACGGTATCTCTTAACGTTTAAAGCCTTCTGCTTCGATATCACGTGCTTTGAAACTCGATATTTTTTCAAATCCATAGAAGGGTGGTTGAATCCCTGCTGGGGCTACACGGCATTCTTCTGGGGTGCTCCTGGGTTACAGAGCAACGACCAAAATCAAGGAACGCCGACATGGGCACACCATTCTTGTTCGACATAATTTAATAAAAGAAAAAATTTCATTCGAGGACTCGAACCATTTATAACAGCGTCGCAGTTAGACCATGTACAGGAGGCTCTCCACTATTGCGATCCGACTCCCCAGAAAAGGAAGCATTTCTTGATTGAATCACTGTTTGAAACTCATATTTATTCAAATCATAGAATGGTGGTTGAACCCTGTTGAGGCAAACGCATTCTGCTAGTTTGCTCCCGTGTTAAGGAGCAACCACCAATATCAGGGCACGCCGATATGGCACAACAAGCAAAGGGTTAAAAGTAATAATAGACGACGAAAATTTGGTGTTGATCAAGGACTCGAACTATCACAACAGCGTCGCGTTAGACAATGTACAAGAGTTTAAACCACTAGTCAGATCACACCCCAGAAAAAAAGGTAATTCGTTACAGTTTTTAAGTTCCTGCTTCGATTTCACTGCTTTGAATACTCGATATTATTAAATTCCAAAGGTGGTTGGAACCCTTCTGGGTACAGGCATTCTTCAGGTGCTTCATGGATAACAGACCACCGACAAGGTCAAGGTACGCGCACAGACGCCAACATGCTTCTTAAACGCATAATTTGCAATAAGACGAAAACAAATTTCGCTTTCGGCCAGACTCGAACTATCGACACAGCGCGCCGTTGAGAACAGTTTATATTATGTTTTTATTGATTAATATAGCGGTAGGCTTTAACCACTAGTTTACGATCCGTCCTAGAAAAAAGAAACGCATCTCGGAAATTTTCAAATCCCTCCTGCTTCAATATCACTGATTTGAAATTCGACACTTTAAATTCACAAAAGGGTGATTGTAATCTCTGCTGGGGCTACATGGCATTCTTATTCTTCTGGTTACAGGAGCAACCGACAATGTCAAGGAAAGCCGACAATGCGAACAAGATGCTTGTTGCGTATATAATTTGGCAATAATAAGACGAAAAAATTTCACTTGCGACAGGACTCGACATGAACTGGCGTCGCAGTTAAGACAATGTAGATGGTGCTATACATGTCCTGATTCAATCTCCAAAAAGTAATGTATCTCGAAAGTTTCAAATCCTCTCGATATACTGCTATTGAAACTCTGATACTTATTTAAATTCAAAGAAGGATGGTTAGATCCCTTGCTGTGCACGGCATTATTCAGGGGTGTTCATGTGTTATAGGGCAAACGATCAAAGTCAAGGAACGCGATATGCGACAATATGTTTGATTTGCGACAAATTTGCTAATAATAAGACAAAAAAATTACTTGCGCAGACTCGAACTCATCGACAAGAGCATCGCGTTAGACAATGTAAGAAGCTTACACTATTTGATGGCGCTCCCAAAAAAGAAGCATCTGGGAAGATTTCAAATCTCTGCTTCGATATTACTGCTTTGAAAACTCGCTACATATTTAAAGTCCACAGAAGGGTGGTTGGAACCCCTTGGGGCTACACCGGCATTTTTCAGGGTGCATCATGGGTTTACAGGAGCCAGCCGAACAAAGTCAAATCGCCGACATGCGCAAACAAACATGCTCGTTGAGAAATTGAATAATAAGAAACGAAAAAAAATACGAGAGCTCGACCATCGACAACAGCGTCGCGTTAGACAATGTACAGGAGCTTCTACCACTAGTCCGATTTTGTCACCAATTTTAACTATAAGAACAGTTTTCAAGTCACGTGCTTCGCCAGCACTGCCTTGAAACTGTACTTATGTAATATTAGTAGAAGTTTTTAATACATAACATAAGGAGTTAGGCGCATCTGTGTGATTGCGTGGATAGTAGAGTATATGGACTATGTCGTAAGAGTTATACTATTTGGTATAATACAATAGTTGATATATATATATGATATAAATATATAATTAATATATAATAATATATTTATATAAATAAATTTTGTCCATATGAATATATGTATTAAATAATAATTATCTTACCTACATGTATGTAGAATGTAGTGAACAGAGATATAATATATATAAAATATTATATTATATTATTATAATATATAATATATCATATAAAATATATATATATTATAAAATAAATAGTAGTATATTCTTGATATATTGCAATCTTAGATGATTCACACTAAGAGATTATATGTGTATCGCGCAATATTGCAGTACGTACTCATGTTATAATATCGTTATCATCTGATATAATTATATAACTGTGTGAGCTGGTAGTAAAGAGTATATGAGATACATGCTATAAGACGGGATTATAAGAGATCTGTAAACTTATTATATAAATCTTAAGAGAAGACATGTGTGTAGAGATATATACAATTGTATTATGATAGATCATGTAGAGATGATGAGAGACGATGATAGTTGTAGCCATGGTTGGAATTCGAATCTTGGAAAGATTCCAAAGTATTTCGGAATTAGTCCAAAAATTTTTTTTAAAACAGATTTTCAAATAAGGTCTCTACGTAAAATTTATTACCTTAAATTGGAGTATTTTAGTGCAAAAAAAAAATTGATTATCTTGAAAATTAAAATTTTGTGGGTTTAAATTGTGAAATTCAAAAAAAAACTCTTCTCTTCGAGCTAAAACTGTTCAAAACGAACATTTTTTTTGTTTGTTTTTGTTCATAAAATTAAAGATATCATTGTTATGAGCAAAAAAAATTTCTTTTTATCGTAAATAGTTTTTTTTTTGGTTTGGAATGTTGAGGTTTTGCTATGAAGTCTCCTCTTAAGTGGCAAGCGGTAAAAGTAAGAAAGAGGTTATGTTAAATGTGCCAAAACCTAATGATAAGATCTCAAAAGAAATGTGTATAGAAATATATATAAGGAGGAAAAATTAGGACTAAAAGTTACATAGGTAAGAGGGAAATAGTGGTAAGTTAACAATTTAGAAGAAAGAGGACTGAGTACATACAAGGGAATATGTATATTCTTTGGAAGCAAGTACTGAAGGTTAGGAAAGAGAGTAAAGGGAATCTTCATTGAATAATGAATAGGGTTGTCGTGAGTGAGAGAAGTAAAATGGGAAGAGTGTGAGGGAACACTTGAATATCTGCAATCACATGGCAATCGAATGTAGAGGGTATAAGTCGAATGTGCGTGGGTTTGAGAGTATAAGAAGAAATGGGTATTTTTGGGATGAGGCAGCAGGTAAAGTGAAAAAGTTGAAGCATTGTAAAGCAGCATTTATAGATTGGTAAAATGATCGAAAATGGAAGAGAGATTTTGATTGGCTAGATATGGAAATTGTGCAACAAAATGTTACGGATGGTATAGTATCAAAGGATTGAATGAAAGCAGTAACAGTAACCACATATAAGGATAAGGTAGTACGACTACAGCTGCAAAGTCAAGACTTTACAACAAACCATCGCCAATTTAAATGATGAAATTGCTAAATTGAAATGCGCTGCTAATGATCTTAGTGAGAAGATATTGGAAGCAAAGAGGAAACAAGATGAGTATTCTCTAGAGATATAGACACTATACTCACATCTCATGATAATGATAA
>JABUQX010004321.1:12500-22500 GCA_015478945.1 Trachelipus rathkii | reverse complement strand
AAACAAGGAAGCGTGTTGTCACCAATTTTGTTTGTATCGTATCTGGATGTAGTGATAAAGAAGGTGAGAGAAGATATCGGAGATTTGGACGGTGATATTTTGGCTTATGCGGATGACTTGGCGTGCTGGAGCGAAGAGGGAGACAGGTTGAGAGAGGTAGTGATATGTTTTGCCAACAGGCTGAGAGAGGTCGGCTTGACTATAAACGCAGAAAAGACGGAGATCATGGTGGTCAGTAGAAAAGAAGGAGGAAGAGAGTTGAGAATAGAGGTGGAGGGGACTGAGATAAAGATGGTGGAGAAATGTAAATATTTGGGTGGAGTATTTGGAAGAGAGGGAGGAAATGTACAAGAGATCACAAGTAGGATAGCTCAGTATGGGGGAGCAGTAAGAGCAGTGTATCCCATACTGAAAGATAGACAAATGAGTGTGGAGGTGAAAAGGGTGATCTTTGAAGGTGTGTTAACACCGATTTTACTATATGGAGCAGAGACATGGAGTACGACAACAAGAGAGGATAGTAGAATACAGTCGGCGGAGATGTACGTTTTGAGAGCGATAATGGGAAAGACTAGAAGAGACAGACAGAGAAACGAAAGAATAAGAGAAGAGGTTGGAGTGAAGGCTATATTGAATAAGATGGATGCAGCTAGATTGAGGTAGTGGGGACACCTGGAGAGGATGCAAGAGGGGAGAGTAGCCAAAAAGAGATGGGAGTGGAGACCGGAGGAAACGAGACCAAGAGGAAGACCTAGGAAGAGATGGGAAAGCTCGGTGGAGGACTCATTGAGAAGACATGGATTGCCGTCGATGCAGGAGCTGAGGGAAGATGGAGTTTCGGAAGATAGAGGAAGATTCAGAAGAGTGCTGGCCCCGCTGATAGGGTCTTCACCCTTCCTGGGAGTGTTTGTAAAGTTGTAAGTAAAAATATATATATATATATATATATATATATATATATATATATATATATATATATATATATATATATATATATATATATATATATATATATATATATATATATATATATATATATAAATATATATATATATATATCTTATTAACTATATATATATATATATATATATATATATATATATATATATATATATATATATATATATATATAATTCTTATTTGCTATAACAGATATACATATATATATATATATATACCGTTAGTATATGCATAATCTAAATTAGTTTTCAATCAATTTATGTTTGTGGAAGTTTTATAAAAGATGTCAATATGTGAAATAACTTTTTCCCAATATTTTAATACTTATTCTCTAATTTATTCTTTTAAAAATTACATATATATATATATATATATATATACATATATATATATATATTTTTCTTATAAATTTATATATATATATATAAATATATATATATGTATATATATATATATATATATATAATATATATATATATATATATATATATACAGACTAGTTTAAAATAACTTATGCCCACAAAGGTTCAGATGGGCCGTTTTGAACATTTGAATGCTTGAAAACTCAAAAACGAGTGCATGAATTTGGCTTGCAAATGTAATAAATAAACACTATTAATACTACATCTACTACTACTACTACTACTACTACTACTACTACTACTACTACTACTTATAATAATAATAATAATAATAATAATAATAATAATAATAATAATAATAATAATAATAATAATAATAATAATAATAATAATAATAATAATAATAATAATAATAATAATAATATAAAAAAAATAATAAAAATAAAAAAAAATAATAAAAATAAAAATAATAATAAAAAAAAAAAAAAAAAAATAAAAATAAAATAAAACAATAAAACAATAAAACAATAAAACTATTAAAAAAATAATAATAATTTTGCATTTTAATAGAAAGTTTTTAAATCATAAAAAAGTTCCCTCCAAAAAAGGATTAAAAATGAATGATTAAAATAGAATTTTTCTACGAAATTTTAATCAAGTGCTTCAATCGTAATTAATATTTCTATTGTTTATATTTCCAAATAATAATAATAATAATAATAATAATAATAATAATAATAATAATAATAATAATAATAATAATAATAATAATAATAATAATAATAATAATAATAATAATAATAATAATAATAATAATAATAATAATAATAATAATAATAATAATAATAATAATAATAATAATAATAATAATAATAACAATAATAAAAATAATAATAATAATAAAGTAAAAATTTTTCCTGTCATAAAAGAAAACAAAAGTAAGAAAAAAAATGAAAAAAAAGGGATGGTTCTCTTATATCCCAAATAAATAAGTTTTAGAAAAAGTTTGAAAACTTATTAAGAGTTCTCCACCCTTAACCCGAACTCCAACCCTATTCCATCCCTACCATTCCCTTAATATGCGAATGCAACTCAAAAGAAACGAATTAATCTAATGGCAACGCGAACCTTCGATTAATATTTTTTATCCTTTTAAGCATATATATATATATATATATATATATATATATATACATATATATATATATACTCTATATATACTCATATATATATATATACTCTATATATACTCTCTATATATATATATATATATATATATCTATATTCTATATACCTATATATACTTCAACTTTGACCGAGAATGGACCACTTAATGAAACCATAATGGAAAAAGAAAAAGATGCTCTAGAAGGAAGATTAGAAAGAAGTAAAATTCAAAAGGATTATTTAACAGGTTCGGAAGAAATATTTTTGAATTTGTTGTTAGTCAGAGTTTGAAGTGAAAGCCACACCTAAAAATTTTTGATTTACGATTCAGAATTTTAATATTTTAAAAATTTAAACTAAAATTATAGTTACATCTACAACTTGAGAAGCTGAATAAACATTTCGATAAATTCTTTGCATTTCAAATAAAAATTAAAAAACTTATAATTATTCTGGCAAAAATGAATTTTTATTTCTCTATAAATCTGAATCTAAAGAACAAATGACTTTCTGATAGCGAGGAGAAATTTCCTCACGAGGGGGCGATAGGCCTAGCAACCCGGCCCTTTTATATTTTGCTTGACCCAACTCAGGGACTAGCCTCTGGTACAGATGTACCCAACAAACTCATTCTTCTTGCTTGGAAGCATAAGAGAGAAAGAAAGGATTTAATGTCAAGATGATGCCAGGAGCTCGTTCCACTGGCAGGGTGCCGACACCCTTCCTAGGACTAGAAGACGAAGAAAGATATATATATATATATATATATATATATATATATATATATATATATATATATATATATATATATATATATGTATATATATATATATATATATATATATATAATAACAACATATATATATATATACATATATATATATATAATATATATATATATATATATATATATATATATATATATATATATATATGTATAAATTTATATTTACTAAATTTATTTACTGATCAATATATATATATATAATATTAATAATAATAATATATATGTATATATATATGTGTATATGCATATATATATAAATATATATATAATAATATATATGTATGTATATATATATATATAACCAACTAAATTTTATATATAATAACAATACATATATATATATATATATATATGCTTAATAATAACAACCTTAACAACAACCAACATATATATGTAATATACAACATATATATATATATACTTATAATATATACTCGCTATATAATGTAGCATATGTATGTATATAATAACCTTAGCCAATATGTATGTAACAGCAACCTATGTAACAACAGCCTTCTTTGCTCATATATATATATCATAATATATAACATAAAATATATATATATAATGTAGCTTAACAGCCAACAATATGTAATAATATCTTTGCTAATATATAATATATGTAATATATATGTATGTATATATATATTTTTTTATATATAATATGTATATATATATAGCATATATATATCATATGCTTAACATATATATATATAGCAACAGCATATATATATTTGCTGTATAGCTTATATATAAATATATAGCCAATAACCAGCAACCTTAGTAATATAATAACAACATGTATATATATAACCATAACCAGCAACAATAACTATGCCAATAACAATAATATATATATGTATATATGTATATGTATGTATAACTGCTAATATGTATATATATATATATATATATATGCTGCTCAACTTAATACCAGCCTTTGCTTGACCCTCCTGTCTACAGCCTTATATATATATATATAATAACCAATATATATATACATGTATATATATATATATATATAAATATATATATATATAATACTTATATTTAATATATATATATATATATATATATATATATATATATATATATATATATATATATATAAATAAATATATAAATTATATATATATATATATATAAATATATATATCTATAAATATATGTAATAACTAAGCTCATAATATATATATATATATATATATATATATATATACTCTGCTATATATATATATATATATATGGATATTAGGTAGCGCTTGGAAAGAGATAGAGCAAAGGGAGGATGTGAACTGCAAATGAAGGCATGGAATCCATTTGGAGAAAGTTTTAATTTGCAACCACCAGGGTTGTGGAGTCGAGTCGGAGTCGGAGTCGGAGTCGGTAGTTTTGAAGAGGGTGGAGTCGGAGTCGGAGTCGGAGTCGGTAATTTTGAAGAGGGTGGAGTCGGAGTCGGTAATTTTCAAGAGGTCGGAGTCGGAGTCGGTAACTTTCAAGATAGAGTTGGAGTCGGAAAATTTTAAACTGACAAAGTTATAAATTGTGACTCTGTGAATGACTTCAATCACTTCATGCAAGTTTATTGACTTTCGACTTCCACATCACAAAATGCAATTGCAAACTTCGAAGATTTTTAACCAGCACCTTATGTTTCAATTTGGATTATATTCTAATAAATTCAACCTTCAACCTTATACCATCTATATTTAAGATACTGAAGGAATAAAAGACTCCATGGTACGAAGAGAAATTTCTCTCATTGACAATGATATTATACTAGCTGTTGTTTATATTGATCCAATCTACAGGGTAAGCTTAACTGAAGAAGAACAACAAAAAGCTAAATCTGCACTTTGCAATGTGGCCATTTGTATTAAAGGGTTGCAGGAAGTTCAAGAAGAAAAGGATACATCTAAACATATTGTAAGTGATGAAACTACAACTATCTCCGTTACTACCTTCTCAAGTCATTCTTCAGAAAGTTCAGAAGATTAGTATGAAAAGCTTCTAGATATTGAAGAGCTTAGTCGAAAGCGTCGATTGGCTCAAGAAAAAGGTCAAGGTCCTTCCTAATCCTTGTACACAATATTCCATAACTTTAAATAAAATTTCTTTGCTGCACTGAAAGAAGTTGCCTGCTCTTCGCATTATAAAATCAGACCAAAGAGGAAAAATGAAGGAGAACCTGGCAGATGCTATTCTATTTTTAAGAACTAATCATTCAATGAGTAGATGATATTAGATGTAAGTTCATGTAACTAAGTAATGTAGTAGTTTATATATATAAATATATATATATATATATATATATATATATATATATCTTTCTTTATTTTTTAGTGTAATATATTTATATATATATATATATATATATATATATATATATATATATATATATATATATATATATATATATATATATATAATCCGTAGACCCCTTCCCTAAATTATTTAAGTTATCAAAATTTTTTGATGGCTTAAGTCTCTTAATTATAATTTTTAATAATAATAAAAATAATAGTTAATCAAAGCAAATTAAGAGTATATGTTTTATTAATAGAAATGAGGAAACATATTTGTAGTTGGTGAAGATTTCTTAGTTGAAGTGGCTGTTGTTCCATATATATCTATATACCGGTATATATATATATATATAAATAACATATATATATATATATATATATATATATATATATATATATATATATATAACTTCTTTTTTTGTTTATAAATATATCTAAATGTCTATATTGTTATATATATATATATATATATATATATATATATATATATATTCTTTCTTTCTTTTCTTTCCTCTCCCAGGAAGGATTCTTCATCCTGTCAGCCACGCAAGCATCTTTCTCCAGACGTCCCTCTCCTGCACTATTCCTCTTCTCTTCAGCGCTCTCATATTTGGTAGCTGACATCTTTCCAGAGAGTCCTCCACCGATTCCGCCCATCTCTTCTTCGGTCTTCCCCTTGGTCTTCTGCCCTCTGGTGTCCATTCCCATCTTCTTTTCGGCATTCTCTCCTGCTCCATCCTCTCCAGATGTCCCCACCATCTCAATCTCCCCACATCCATCTTCAGTGTCATCTTCTTCACCCCTATATCTTCTCTAATAACTTCATTCCTTATTCTGTCTCTCCTACTCTTTCCAATCATAGTTCTTAATATCCTCATCTCCGCCGCTTGTATTCTACTCTCCTCTCTTCTCGTTGTTGTCCATGTTTCCGCTCCGTACAGCAGTGTGGGAGTCAGTATGCTGTTAAAAATCACTTTTTTAACCTCTATTCCGATGTTTCTATCTTTCATCATGGGGTATACCGCTTTCATAACTAATCCATACTTTTCCATTCTTCGCGTAATCTCTTCTCCACTTCCTCCCCTTCTGTTAAAACACCCTCCGAGATAATTGCAGGTATTTACCGCCTTCACCTCCTCCTCTCTCACCATCATTCTCATCCCCTCCTCATTTCCTCCGGTTACTGTTAATATCTCTGTCTTCTGTATGTTCATCTTCATCCCTGCTTCCTCCAACTCCTCCGCAAACAACTCCACCACCTCTCGAATTGCCTCCTCTCTCTCGCTCCAACATGCCAGATCGTCCGCATATGCCATATGTCCCCTTCAAATTCTCCCAGTCATAGGGAACATGATACAAGTCTATAAAATATTTACCACGGACAGTTTTTCTAGGGGACACAATAAGAAATGTAGGAAGACGTGTAACCTTGATTCATTCTGTAATAGTGTTTAAAATTTTTTGAATGGTTTCCCGCAGGAGTTTGTTGAGTGTGACTCACTTGCAACATTAAAGAAAGGATTGGATAGGTATATGGATTGTTTGTGCATCATATAGTATATTCTGACGTAGCCAAAGTGGCGGGTTTTTAGTTAGTTATTAAAGTAAACCGCATGTTGTAGCTACCAGTATCACAATAAACTTATTAAAGCTTGTATTGTGGTTAGCATGAACCTTAGCTAAAGATTTTACTTTTGGTAGTAGTTGGCGTATATATTATATTGACCTTTGTTTAGGAAATTGACAGGCCTTAGGGTGTGGTGTAGGTTGTGTTTGTCGCATGGGCATGTATTTGATAAATATTTAGTTGACTGGGACAGTCTCGATAGGTCCATGTTGCCTCTAACTGGTTCTTTGTTTCCTTATCTCTATCTGAGGTAATACTACGAACTTTGATATAAATATTAACTTTCTGATTGGACAACGATATGATGGTGTAAAAGCAATGAAGAAATGTTTTAGAGGTGTTTAAGCTGTCGAAAATATCCAGCGGCGTTAGATGTTCATCACTGTTCACATTCATGTGAAGTACAACTCATTAAAAACTTTATGGCACATCGAATGCAACTATATGCTATTTTAGATTGCCAAGGCCGACTACTATTTTAAAAGAAAAAAAAAAAAAAGAAAAGATTTTCCCAGACACAAAATGGACAAAGCTCTCACGAATGGGCGACACAAGGTAGGTGGAAAATTTCGATGGATTGTTACGACCTAATGAAATTTTTAAAGCATTGTTGAAGCTTAAGAGGAGCTTCAATGGATCAAGATATTAACCTTTTATAAAAAACTTAGATCTTTTCAAGTCTTTAAGCAAAAGCAAATTTGCTATAAGTTTATTTATTTGTGTCTTTAACTTTATTCTCAAACACTCTTTCATTATGTATTACATTGCATTCTCCATAATTAGTGACAGCAACTGCTCTTAATCATATTGGAAATGTGATGTTTGTTTAGAAGGGTTTTCAAGCAAACATCAACGAAACATTTTCAAACATTTTGGAAGTTGCAACAGAACTTCTGCTTTCTGATAATGAAGAAATTATAATGCCTCTTGTGAGAATCAATTTAAAATGAAAAGATATAGGGCAATTACAATTTATATTCTTGATGATTTTTCAAACCAGTTAGAGAGCAAGTTCGCGAATCAAAGATCCATACTTACTAATCTTTATAAAGTTACTTATTCCATCGACATCTATCCAAAATTTTGCTAATTTTGGAAATAAATTTGATATGTGCAGTCATATTTAGATTGTTAAGGATTTTAGCATTTACCTCACTCAAAATGTGAAATCCAAAACAATATTTCACTACTCTGAAAAGGCTCAAAGCAAACTTTTTCAATTCTACATGAGAAGAAAATCTAGCAGAACTGGCTTTAATGAGTGTTCATCATAGCTTCACAATATAAACGAAGGAAGTTATCAATCATTTTGCTGTTAAGAGATCAAAATTAAGAATTTTTATATGAATAAAATTATCTTTTTTTTATTTTCAAATTATTATTAATGTTCCATTATTTTATTCCCTTTTATTGAAGTAATATATATATATATATATATATATATATATATATATATATATATATATATATATATATATATATATATATATATATATATCTTTCAACTCTTATAATATATATATATATATATATATATATATATATATATATATATACTCTATATATATATATATATATATATATATATATATATATATATACTCCAAAGTAACAAAAGAAACTTCAGCATTAATCCAACTTAACCAGCAACATATATACTATGTATGTATCAATATATAATATAACTAACCTTAACAATAATATATGTATATAATATATATATAATAATAATAATAATAATAACATCTTTACATATATATATACTGCTATATAACTCTAATTTATCTATATTTATATATATATATATATATATCAACAATAATATATAATAACAGCAACAACTAACCAACAATATATATACTTAATATATATATAATAACTATGCCTCTTTTGCTATATATTTACGCTCTGCCACATACTTATACGCAGCCAGCCTTTACATGTACTGTATATATATATATATATATATATATCTGCTGCATCATGCTCTCAACAATATATACTCAACTTACTATATGCATATACTTACCCTTCTTGTATATATATAGCATATGTATATACTTAATATATATGCTGCTATATCTTTCTTTGCTATGCATATATATTCTTGATCTAAAGGCACCCGAAATTTTAGCTGCATCCTATAGCATAATAACAATATTACATGTAACAGCCTTAACTATATATACTATATATACAAAATTTAACTTTAGCGTATTTACAATAACACATCATATATGCTTCAAACTAATAACATTTTGCTACTGCTCAACTGCTCTCCTATATATATATATATATATATATATATATATATCATCATCATCATCATCATCATCATCATCACCCACCTTCTCTCCTCAAGACTGGGGGTTAGGTGCGAAGCATGCACTAGAAACAGAAAAGAAGTAGAAGAATATGACGAAAGTCGAAAAGAAAGCCCAGCCTTACCGCCCCCTTTATACCTTTTAGTGAGAACTCGTCGCATTCAGAAAACCACCTTAAGAGCTTCACGGGACAGCGACGGACCCTCACTATGGCATCTCGTCAATGTGGGGTTAATCCCTTGGCCCAGGTGGGCCACAACAATACCCCCTCACCAAACCCCGCCATTCACCACTATTATGCACCTTTCTTCTCGCCTCTGCCAAACTCACATTTCTCTCCTCCAGGCATTCCTTTACTGACTCAATCCACTTTTTCTTCGGTCTCCCAGCCAGTCGATTCCCAGCACACTCACCACTATACATCCGCTTAACCAACCGACTATCATCCATCCTTTCCACATGATGAA
>JABUQX010004321.1:0-10000 GCA_015478945.1 Trachelipus rathkii | reverse complement strand
CATATATTCCCATTTGCTATTGTTTCTGAATACTACATACTGCTATATATTAGCACTTTAATAGTTAGAGTAGATATATAGGTATCCAGATTTGAGCTGCGTTATGAGCTTAAAGATCTATATTGATCAAAGTGCAGGTCAATTTAATAGTATTAATTATTAATAGTAGTTCAATACCCATGTCGTATTATTTAGACAGTTAGAGATGAGTATCTGCGCTTACGGTTTGTGATGAATTTTACGTCGCAGACACTATGATGGTAATTCGAAAAGAAGTTCGTATTCTATTACACTTCCATATAATCATAATAATCATAATAATACCCATTAATAATAGAGGTCCAATTAGGCAATACATAATAATCAAGTTAATTAATAATTACATTATATCCAACTTGTTTCTCCCATGTATCCACTGGAACCGGTTAGGTACATGTATGATTTGCATTTGGATGTCTTGTTGTATCTACTACGCACGACTGAACAGCTCACAACTTCATTTTTGACTTAGCGAACACAACTCCGCGCGGTGCACTAAGCCGGCAGGGATCCGTAAGGAAAACCTGCAAGTCGATGAGAGGACGTCAAGACGTCGTTGATTCTTGGCTTGGGATCTTGTAGAAGGCGAGAAATCACAGTCGCAGCCATGGCGGTGCAGATATTCTCTTCTTCGTAGATGACAGATGGGCGATCACATCTACTAGCCTCCACCTTCCCAAACTTTCCGTTTAATGGCGAAGTAAGCGAAAATACGCCCCTAAGTATGATATCGCAAGTCCCCCTTCCTCTCACTTAATTACCCGTTCACATTTATACTATCTTGGTATCGGCTCGAGAAGGCGTTATCAGTCCTCGTGAGACCGTCTGCGCATATATCGGTACTGTTATCAGCCTTCATAACTTTGACTGCTGCACCAAACAATCGATCAGCCCAGAGCGCTCACGAAGCATGCACCCTTTGAGATGAGTCAGCATTCTATTTACTCAAGGGATGTACGTAGATACGTAAGCGTAGCGTTTACACGAGGTCAATGGAGCCGGCGGCAGTTTCAAGTTCTTCAATTGAGGATTTATGCAGCGGAGATTACTCTTGACGCGTCAGGCTCTTGTTATGCCATTTCCAATCACTCTTTCAGACAATTCCAAGAACCTCGACTCGCGAACAGGTAAGCGAAATGGGGGAGCCTAACCAAGGTCATAGCAATCGGGAGATTTCAAAATCATACGCTACTACGATCCGCATTCCCTACATCCCTCTACGGAAAAGCACGGTCTTCGTCTTAGTAGTACGGAGAATACTAGTAACCTTAACTCGCAGTGAAATCATCACTCTATCACTCACGAGTCTCTCCCATTGATGGCCAGCTTTAGCTTAGCTGACCGCTTTTCCCAAATTGCATTGCAAAAGTTTCACTCCTACGAAACCATACTAGCTCGCCAGGTCCGTTACCACATTAATATCGAGTCAGCACCTTTAGAACTCGGCAAGATGGGATGCCTCTAGCAAAAATGACATCCCATTCAAAATCGTACTCAAGCGAAACAGCAGAAAACGTTGAGCACACTTTCCCCTGCTGCATCCCCCTCAGACCTTTCGTCAAAATGACGAGACATTCATTAAGTGCGTACCTCGTCATATCTTCTTTCATAGCGACCTTGGAATATGATCGACCGCGACCATTTAAGTTAGACTAGAGGAGAGTGGGAAGTAATGCTGTCCCACCTAAGGCCCAGTCAGTTGCAGTGCTATACTGAGAAACTCCCCATTCTTCCATGCTGAATAATTAACGCCTTCTCGAGATCGAAGCAAACAGCTTAGGACCATTTTATTAGAGGAGAAAAGCCTCACGGATATCGTTGGTCCCAACGGAAAGAGGTTCCTGTGCTGGGATCGATGACTCTCTAATACGTCAACTGATGGCGCGCGGATAAAGCATGCAGGCCCTTCTCAACGTCGCGGAGAAGAACGTTAGCCACCCTCATCTTCCTCGGCATCAACTTACAGGTGTTGAATAGTTTCAGTAGAAATCTGGGATTTGTTAGTTTGATCCGGCAGATTTGTAGGGTCCTCTTCAACTCCTTCGGTTTGGATTAATGTAAGTCCTCAGGAGCACCGTTTAGCCAAACTGGGCGGGCAGACCCCTCCACCCAGGATATGTCCCAGCATTCGAATTAATATAAAGAAGAGGAGAAAACGCCGAAGCAGAGGCAAGGTTACGCAATGACGTAACATTGTAGGAGATACGTCCTCTAGGGCAGTGCACTCCCATTCTTACAAGGCGTGCAGAGCCTCCTTGAATATTCACCGCCCTGTGAACAATTCGAATCCCTTATGAGTTATTGAAGGGGGAATGCTCTCCCAGGAGTGAACCAGAAAAGTCCAGGAATGAAGTGCGGGCACGGATGCGATCGAAGAAAGAGCTACGATATTAACTCCATTTGAGAATCGCTGCACGCGTCAAGCAGACAATGGTTATGCTCCTTTCTCGGGGTTTTTGGGGCCGGAGTTTTGGATTTCTGGCAACCCACATAGCTCGGCGGAGCGAAGTTTAAATGATATCAACCAGCGAGGTTTGCGGGACGTCACAGCTGTATTGAATCGTACGTTTGGCTTCCCTCGTAAGTGGCATTGCACAATAAGAAATATTTTGCGCATCCCACAAACATAAACTCCGACTATCAATACCAACACGACTGAAGATAATTTATTCGGCCCGTAAGTAATGAATTAATGCTAATTCCGATATAAGGAATAAGTAATTAAGCAATTAGACGAAAATAACTAGTTTTCCTTAGGTCCTCCCCCTAGTTTAAGTTTCAAAACCCCAAAATAATAGAGAACGCGTAGACAGATACCACAGCATGGCGGGTACGGTGGTAAAGAGGATTTCTCAACGTCAGACTCGTGTCAGGTGTTTTCTTCGCTACTCGAGTTCGATAGAGTTGACGTTCCCTGTAGATATTACGGGATTTAGATCCCGACAGCGCAATCTGACTCGTTTTCCCCATCTTTTGCACCGTGATTCGGCTGTACAGCAGCAAGAAACGGACCGACACCGTGCAGTTAAGAGCGATTGATGGATTATCATGGAACTGCCCACGGCGTGCGCCCTCGAGAATACACAAACTGCCCCGTTTGATTCATCCGAGGGAGGAGAGGAAAGAGTCAGGTCTGGCGCTGGGTGAGGTCAGGCGGCATAATAATAATTCAGTATGCAGTGAGAAAGGTGAGAAAGGACAATACCGGTACCCTACTACCATCATAGATACGCAAGCTTATACATATAATATTATCAATAAGGCGTTGGCCGATGATCAAGGTGGGCAAGAGATATGTAAGTAATGAAATTCAGGGTTAATGGTATCACTTACATAACACTTTATCAAAATGGTAAGGCGATCCTGTCCAATATAAATATCAAATACCATAATCATATCAATACCAATATCACAGAATTTTGTATACATATGAACGAAAAGTAAGAGCAATAAGGTAGACTGTACAACACTCACAGGAAAATGAATGAAGTAACGATAGTGTCAAAAGTATTAGAAAAAGTTGGTAAAGATCCTGTGTTGAAAGAAAGCAATCAATACCCATAAACGGAATAACAGACTCTGCAAAATACAACAAAACAAACTCAACTATTCGCAATTATGATCGTGACGAAAACCAAGAGTCACCATCACGATCAACATGGGGTGGGCGAATACATGATTGGAGGAAAAAACATATATTTTATCATAATAGGTCGGCCCCAAATAAGGGGCCTCTTAAGACGAAGGCACGGGGGAGGGAGGTTTCGTCTGAGAAACACGCGTCCGAAATAGATACCTACCTTCGTAACTTGTGTAAATTTGCCACTAAGGACGTCAAGGTTAGACAGAGCACAAAGTAAAAAGGGGAAATATTCGAGGTGGATACAGGAATCGGGCAAGCTATCAATGCGTGTAACCGAGTGAATCTAGATGGGAATATGGGATGAACCGGAACAAATTCGTGGACAGAAATTCACCATCACTAGACACATAACCCCACCCCCACCATCATTAGCAACTCAATCGAAACTAATAAAGCACAAGATATACTATATAAATCCTCCACTTATAAATCACAATCCAACACATAAACATACGGAACAGGGGGTGCCACGCGGTGTGTATAACAATAACGGGGAGTTTTGGGAAGCGCGGGAGAAAGGGAACCGCTGATATTATGGACGGCGCGACGAGAAAAGGCAACCCACGGTTTCGCAGCTTGCAGAGTTCTTAGGAGGCAGATGGCCTTTGGAGTATGCAATCCTATAAGTCTCTACCTGCAACTCTTCGAGAGTTCGGGTAGTACTGACGCACGGCACGAGATTCTATGTGAAGCAAGACTTAGAGACCTATGTATGAAAGAAAGAAGAGAACGAAGTCGCGTACATTTCAGCATCAGACCGCAAGTGGCGGCTCTTGGTTCGACTATCGTGTGTGCAACTATGCGCCATGCGGCTTAGCAAGCCTTCTATTCTTTTTAGAAGCACGTGTGCGATATACGAGCCACAGGCGCGGGTGCACGATAGATGGCCCAACCAGGGGGCTGGCCTTCTAATGCAGCCCCGAGGGTTCGGAGTAAGAGGATAGTAGATCATGGTAGATATATTGCCACTAAGGGCCGGAAGGCGTTTATCTCGTGATAGAAGAGCATTACGGGTCGCGAATCCCGCCCGGGGCCACTGCGGGTGTTGGGGGAGCACGACCCCTGTATTGAATAAGGATCAACGGGGCTAAACCAATCTCCCCATCAGAGGGTCTCAGAGAAGATCGTGTCTCAATGGGGGAGACAGGGGAACCCCAATATCGTCCAGGACGAGGCGTAGAAAGAGCACAAGGTGTTCACACCGCTGAACTGAACTCGGAAATATATGGACCTGAGATAGAGTCTCTACATCAGGTGATGTGCAAAAGATAGGAGTAAAATCCAGACAAAGGAAACGATGAAGGGAGGAGGCCCATGAAGACAAATCCTCAATTTAAAAGATAATCATGAATCGTATCCCTGCGGGAATAATGAAGCCCACTAGAGAAAAGTCAGCGGAACCGCGGCAGGGGAGGATACAGTGGTGATCACGCTAATCCCCAATGGACTCTCGGATCCCGCAATCCCCGAACAAACAGGGGACCTGGACTCACTCGTAGAAGGGAGTCAGCAAGAATGGTACAGTGGGGGGGGTGGGACCTTGGATCAACTCAAGTTGGGGACGCTCAGAAGAATGTAGAGTCGGTGGTGACATTCATATGACAAGTATCAGAGTAGGATCGAATTGCTGGAATAAGGAACTGGAGGGGTAGTGATAATGCCAGATAAATGCAAATAACGCCGCGAGTAAAACATCTGGGGAAAGTAATGAAGCCGAAAAGCGACGTGAAGATGCTTTCCATCGCTTAGTAATCACCAGTGATGGACGTTTGGATTTTCGTAAAGCGAGCTCAGGTAGCATCAGGTGTTTGGACAAAACCACAACGTCAGGAGACCTCTTAATGCTGCACCGGACCTTAGGTCATGCACTAAGGGCGGATCTTGGGAATGAAAGTTTTGTGAAATAGAGTGAAAAGAGAATAATGGCCGAGTGCTCGCAGAAGGAAGATCGTGACAGCGATTTCAGAGATCGAGAGTCCATCATACTTGGAGAAGAACGGGTTCAGATAGCGGTTTCCAGTGAAACACAAAGAGGCGGAACGCTTTACGGGAAAGTAACAGGCGGCAAAGGAGAGTCACTCATCGAAGGCGTAGATGTAACGCAGGGGATGCTTCAAAATCAGGAGAAGAACCAGAAATTGGAGAGCATAAGCAGTAGTTAGCAACCTCTTCTTAAAATAGGGTGCGGAAGCATTGAACGTTTTTCAGCCGAGACACGAGGAGTAGTATACGGAGTAGTTGTCTGTATAAGTCAGGCAGTAATGGGAGGTTAAGGTAAGATCCATGGGTAGAGTTGTGATGAACGAACAGTACTATGAATCATTATAGTAGTACGGTAGAGAGAATATGGGAAGGTGAGGAGTACAGTTATATCGATTACATAATAGAGTATAGAAATTAGATTGCATACACTCAAGAATTAGTGGGTATATAAGATATCCGATCGTAGATGAAGCTTTATGCCGAAGTACGATTAAGAGTAGACTGAGTACTAAGGGGTGTATACTATACGAGGGCGGATTGATAGGATATTGAGCGGTACGAAACCGGCTATACTATATAATAAAGTCGTACGTAGACAAGCAGAGAGAGACGAGGCAGGGTGTGTCAAAAGTTTCTTCACTCACCTATAGCAGCGAAGAGTAAGGTAACCTCTAATACGCTAATTGTATTATATACTAAATATATATATAATATATATATATAGTATTTTATATAATAGCGGTAGTATAGGCGAATCCGGCTTGGGAGTGTATGGCACACTGTGTCTAGTATCATCTAGTCCTTTTCCCGCAAAAGATAGAAGAGGACCAGTGCCTATCACAAGAATTGCACGCTGAATGAAGGTAAACACTTCCTTGCAGTTTCTTTAAGCAGCCCAATAGGCGGGTCTTTTCGGCACGGTAAGTGTGGAGAAAGTCGTCACAAATCGGACAGATTTTAGAACTGCGGAGTATCTAACAATTTTTTTTGAAGGATCATTGCCAAATTTATGACATTTGAAACATCTCCTTAGGTGCGGGATGTATGGCCGAGCCGAACCGAGTGGATGGTAAAACCGATCTTCACCCTGGTCGTGATAAGGGATATATATAGGTTATAAATCAAACCTAATTAGCCATGAAGATAAGACTGAAGCCGCGTTGGACTCACATTAAGGACTGGGCAGTCTCTTCTTATCGAGCCTAGATAGGATACGCGATCAGAATTCTTGTGCCAGGAATATGTCGCTCTTTATGTAAATTGATTGGAGAATGAATAAATTCTCATAACTTTCCGTTGACGGAGCATCACTGTTCCTTATATTAGATATGTATATTTATGACGCAACATCGTTACCGGTGCGTGGAGATCTAACTTACGTGTAGGACTTTATAAGTATCGTTAGCCCAAATTAATGAAAAATGAACATGACCAAATATACTGATCTGATCGTCAAGAGGCGGCACGAAACGGAGAAGAGAACATATCCTTATAATGGGCGTCGCCTGATATGATCGGTCGAACTGGAGAAAGTAGTCTTTAACGCTTATCACTGAGTAAGACTGTTAGTATGAGCTAGCGAGACCGTGAGAGGTTGTGATAAGTCTGGATCAGAATCATAAAGAAATAAAAGTACAATAAGGATAGGGTGTCAGTGAGAGTGGGTGAGCACCTGTATAATATTTCCCTCTCAGCGGGAGGGTCTGTAAGAAAACGGAAACCAGTTCCTTTCACACTACCGGTTATCCCCGCTACAGCTTGCGCGCGGCTTCAACTATGGGCTTGTGCTCTATTGAAGCGAAAGATTTATAAATATCAGGGGCGGGCCCAATCAGGGTGGGAAGAGAGCCTATCACGCTTCCTCTTCGGTGTTACTAGTCACGAATATCGCCTGCAGAGTACCGCCAGGTATAGATAGCCGACCCCCTTTAGCCTACAACATAAATAGGATGATGGAGAGGGTCGATTAATAAAGCTGGCGAATCTAGGGGTGTAAGGAGGTTCTCGCTGGAAGATGGTGAGCACCACGAACCATTTCGTCTACTTGCGGCTATTTATAAAAAGCACCTTTTAAACATTTGGATCCCAGGCTCCTAAAGGAGGAATGCAAGGAACAATCACAGCTTCATGGGGACACACTGAACCTTCTAAGATGGAGCCGACTTTCTTATTTAAAATCGTAAGTTTTTTAACTTAAAGGAGGTATTACATAAGTTACACGCCTTACTAACCTAATGTATTTGAATTAATCTTCTACTGACACTCTCGCTTTCTCGCAATAAAAATTTATAGCAACAATAACTGATAAACATTTATATGTAATTATATCATTTTAACATGAGACCTAAGAGAACTATATCGTTCTCCTAGAAGAAGGCCCAAGGCCAGAAATCCCACGTACACAACCGCGCCTCATTATAACCCGAACCCTCACACTATTCTTTAGTTTACCGTAGAGGGAAGGGCAGCGGATGTGGCTGGGAACCGCCCCCGGAAACCTAATCCCGTTACGAACAGGTCCGCTTCCATAAGCACATGGTAGCCCATCGACTGGACGAAGCCCTCCCTGGGATTTAACTAGTATAAGCCCAAGTGCTAGGAACAGGCTCTACTATATACTCAGTGGTTTAACCGCAACTGAGTCTCGGGACGACCAACATAGGCATCGGCCGGTGTAAGGGGGTCATGAGCGGAAAGTGACCGGTTTTATTTTGAACTGTTATCCTTTCATACGCAGGTTGGATTTGGGAGTGAGATGGACGGCAGGCCGCCAAACAGGACACGACATCCCGGAAAGCCAGAAGGGCGCAAGTTTGAAGGATAAGGGAAAAATTGGGGGAGGGCCACTTCAAAGTTGGGAGGAAGTACGTTCCGTGTTAACAATTAACAGTTAAGGGGGACTGGAGAGGCAAACTTGGTAACAGAAATAGAAGTTCTGCCGAAATATACATAGACAGCCATGACAAAACATATTGGGGATACAGCAACCTGAAAAGGAGGGAAACGTGCACTTTGCAGAATATCCTAGAAGGTGATATCTAAAGCCCTATTACATATAACCTTCTCAACTTCACCTTAAGGTGGGTACACGGATTTGCAAGGAGGGTAATGAATATTATAATTATATACTCATAGTAATTATACCTATCTCTATATATAATATTATACTCTATTACATGAGTATATATATAGTAATAATCTCTACTATTTACTACATTTAAATATTATACATATAATATATCCAACCTAAGTATATACTATATACTTAGATAGTACTTACTTCATTTCATATTATGCTTAATTTGTGTTCAATATGTATATATGTTAAACTTATATAATTTAGTATATATAATTAATATTACTATTAATATATATAATATTATTATTACTATATTATCACTATAAATATTATGTATTTATAATATGTATGTATTATTATTACTTAATTTATTGATGATATATATTATTATTATCAATTATATTATATATTAATAATCTAATATATAATATATTTATATTAAATACGTATATATTCTATTATTATATATAACTATATATATTATATGTAATTAGTATATTATTATATTAATATTCCTTAGTGGGTTTCTGAAAAACTATCCCGAATCGGATAAGTGGGCATGGCTAAATAGGGAAATACTGAGTGTTATTAAGATAGTAAATGTGGCGAATGGCGATGAGTAAGCCAACGGGGGTGGCCTACCTATTATGATTAGCGAGTATGATTTGGTTCTGGTGTGGCGAATACTGCCAGAAGAAGTTTGAGGTAGGATTGGTAGGCAGAGATTCTAGCACACATTGTGAAGTATGTAATACGGCCACAAGGGGTTCTCGAAAGTAACGTAGATGTATTTAAGAGTTACGGTTACTGGTTCTCGCTGAGTGAGGACAGTCTCTCTATACACAGTTGATGAAAGTAATTATTGTTTTGATGATGGTTATAGATGTTATATCAGTACTGGACAGTAAAAAGTGTCCTAGCTGAGTTTCAGATATGTTATATAGGGTATGTATGTTTTAGGATAGCGGATAAGGGAAGGGATGAATTAGTAATGCATGAGTGATAAGTGTAGGAAGTTGATGATATAGGCATAAGGTAGGAAGGTTGCTATTGGTAGCAATTATAAATGCCTGATTGTTGAATGTTCAAGGGACTTATATATAAAAGTCTGAGTTGCTAGAGTCTTGTACATGAGGTATGTTGTTACATTGTGTTCATTTGTCTGTGATAGTGAGACTCATGGTCTGGAATAGAAGTTTCAGATCTAGAAGTTCATTATGTGTTCTGGTATAATATATAGTATATATAATATATAC